>VDFB02367626.1:0-141639 GCA_007258455.2 Sequoia sempervirens
GTGGATCATTTTTGGCCAAACCTAGTTGGTCCAATTCCTCCAATAATGGACCTACTTTATTGGAATTATGTTAAGTATAAGATCGAGGGCAAGGGACAATCGAAAATGAACCACCCTATAGCACAATATCAAGCTACCTCTTCCTCCTGAAAGGGGAAGGGGAAGCCTCTCTACACTCAGAGCCCCTCTTCTTCTTCCTCTACCACTATCCTGCCTATTGCTTCCTTCCACTCCAATGCATTTGATGGGGAGTCTGATGGTTCCCTCTTGGAAAAATCCTAGGCATCTGACATTTGAACATATTTTCTTACCCATAGTGCCTCGACCCATTTTTTATTGTAAGGGGAAGGGTCCTTGTGGAGAATCTTCTATGTCTCAGCCTCTATAGCCTCCTACTACTCCTAAATCTAAGGTAGTGAATGGGAAGAGGCCCTCCACTAAGGTGGTCGAGTCTGCTCCCCCACTTTTGTTGCATCATCCTCTCCATCTCTTCCTCCTATTCTTATCTAGGAGTCCCTCCCTCTGCCAAAAACAACTATGATGGATACTTTATGGTTGAACATGAGTCTTTTTTTGCTTCTTAGGTTGTTACCTCTAGCTCCTGGAGTCCTAGAAACTACCTTGTGTGTGAGCGCAAGTGTCAAAGGAAGGCTCTAGTCGTTGAGAAGGCCACCTTACAAAAGAAGGAAAAGGAGTCAACAACTCCCAGTTTGACATCTTCTATTATGTCATCCTCTTCTTCTCTTCCTTCTTAAGGTTTCTCTGCCTCAGTCTTGCTCTCCACTCCCCCTACGAGCATGAATGATCCTCACTTGAAGATGGTGCAAGTATTATTGCTCCTTTGTTCAAGCCTCCCCTTCTGATGTCCCTTCCAGACATCCTTCCCTTTTTCAAACCCGTCGACATATCGAATACCTCAATGGTGTCTGCTATGGTTTTCTCCTTTTCCTCTACACCCTCTACCTCATTTGTGGGGATTTCATATCCTTTGATGAAGCAAAAGATGGATGATAACCCCACTTGCAATGAGGATCAAAATAAGGGTTTTCCTTCTTCAGAGGGTGGTTCTTCTTTTTCTTGCACCATCTTAGTGACTAAGGAAGCCTTAGGGTCCCCAGATTTCATCATTGCTCTTAAATATTTTGGCAAGCCTAATAGTGGATCTTAGGCATCTCCTCCATCGCCCACTGAGTTGATCCACATGACACACTTGTAAAGTGCATGTTCAACTCTGTAGATGATGTGCTCACCCTGTCAGTGATTTTTATGAGATTTCTGACATTCACCTCATAGGAATTGAGTGGAAAAGACCTCGAGGGGCCTTCTTCCTTGGATCTTGTTGCAAAAGGGTCAGATGGTACCCTCCTTGATATTTTGCCCTTGTAGGCTCGCCTTCCCTCTCCTTACAGTTATCTAGACTGGGATAATGATGACCTCTTTGATGATGAGGACTAAGGGGCACCTCTTCTTTATATATAGATTAGATTGTGTGTGTGTATTGCGTTCCCTGTGCTTGTTTTATATGTTCCTAGATGACCCTTGTCACCCTCATAAGTGGTTGGATACATGTATGTTTTTATGTCCTAAAACTTCCTCTATTTTTCATATCCTTATTCTCTTTGTCATGTATTGATTTTTGAATTGGGGATGATGCAAAATGTTGGGGGAATTTAGGCCTCCCTTCCATGTTAACCCAAATTTTTTTTAATTTTTTTTTTCATGTGCCTTTCTTCAAATCTTGGAATTCATGGGATTAATGATTGTTTTCTCCTACATTACGTGTTACTTATCTGTGTATATGAGAAGATCTGACCTTGGATTCCTAAATCCCCCTATCTCTTTTTTGGTATATCCTTGTTTTTCCTTTCCTTATATATTTTTCTCTTCTTTTCTTGCTTTGTGATGTTGTGGTGCTCATATTTTTTCCCACACATGTGTGACAACATTACCATAGTTACATCTTGTTATGTTCCACGGGCCAAAACATAACTTCCATTTTTTATTTTCTCTCCTTAGGATGTTATGTGCCTTTGTGTTTGACATGCACCATCCTAAGGGGGGGCTATTAGATCACTTCAATTTTTAAAAGATTCATTCAGTGGTGTGATCAGAGAAAAAGGTCCCCCCTAATTTGGCCATAATTTAGTGTTGCAATATGTATAAAAAATTCAAATTAGGTCTTAGGCCCTTTTGAACTAAATGAGCTTATGTGTGCCCTACTAGGAGTCTTATAACATGTTGCAACACACTTTCACACTTTTCTATTTTTTTATTTAATAATTGGGCTTCTTTATTCTTTAATTGGCCTTATTTTACATCCATAAGCCTCATTTAATGCATCTTTTCAGGTATGATCCTGACACAAATCAACATCCAATTATAATTCATGTGTTTTTAGGTTATGTGGCCCATATTTGGTGGTCTGGGACTCATTCACCACCTTGGGAAAATGAGTGCCACCTAGGTTTGTGGGTCTCGAACCTATTTTCACACCTTGCTAAGAATTTTTCAAAATGGTCCCATAAATTATGCCTAGTGGGACTTATTCGCCACCTTGGGAAAATGAGTCTTGTTGGACTTAAGGAACACTAAGAGGGGGGGTCGAATCATTGTTCAACAATATTTAAATTTCAATTTAGGTCTTAAACCATTTACAACATTTCAATGAAAGTAAAGATGCAAGCACATGAAGGAAACAATCAAAACACCATAACACCAAGCTTTTTATGTGGAAACCTTGTTAGGGGAAAAACCATGGTGGAGGTTCATCCACAATTTATACTCTATTGAAAGTATGAAGAAAAAGAGGAATGCACATGCATTTAGGCACACAACCTAGAGCTCATTGCTTAAAATTAGGAAGACTCACTACCTTCCGATATATTTGGATTACAACAAAAAATTGAACTAAGAGAATTGCATCTACAAATGCATAGTTTCAATTCTGGTGAGGCTCATAGATTAGATTTTGGATCTTCTGTCTGATTATGCACTTCGCTTTGCTCTACCTTGATTCGCTTCACAAAATCCTCTTCTGCACAAGTGAAACTATGCCAAACCGCTCAACAACCCTTTTTGTATTCACACACTTTGAACATACACCAACTCACACTACAAAATGAATTAACTAATCTCATATATATATATATATATGCTATCAAAAATTTAGTCGCTTCATGTATGCTTAAGAAAAATACAAATATTTCCCAATAGTCAACTCAATCCACATTTAATATTTGATGTGTACCCATCAAGGTTGGCTAATGCTATGTTGTGACCCCAAATCCAAATTCTCGATCATAGAAAAATTTAAACAATTGAACCTTATACATCCGTGACATGCTACATTCACTATGTCGACCACCATACTGATAAACAGAAAATCATCGTGTTGGATCTTCGAATTTGTACACTAATTAATGCAACATGACAAAACTTGACAATAAGATAAAATAGATACTTGAAAACATTCCTCAAGATCCACAACTCAAAATGATAATCTGGTGAACCATATAGATCAACATACTAACTAGATACCCTATTCTTCATTTTCTCTTATGATAATACTATGTTCTTTACTTTGTCTGCTGGTCTGAACAAATCTTGATTTGTACACAGGAATAATGACTTAGGTTTCCATCAATGACAACACTGTTGGAAAAGTATGCCTCAATCATCATAGGATGAAACCTCCATTGGAGTCAAGTCAGTGTGACATCTTCTATGTCTGGCCAACTAGTAGTTTCGAACATTCTATTTTGAACAGGTCATTATGACTTAGCTTCTATCTTGCCGAACACTTTCACTATGGAGCTTATCACTGTGACATAGTGTATTCACTATGACCTCTCACCACATGGAGATCTCTGGCCGACAAGCCATTCAATTGGGTGTCGAGAAGACTCATAGCAATCGGAGGCTTTGGAGTGACTTCAACACTCGGGGAGAAGTCCCAGGGAACAGGAAAGTCTCATCAACGGGCTACGTATTGAAATCATCAATGTAACACGGCAGCTCGGTGAGAAGTCTTAGTGAAAGTAACATGTCTCGCTGACAGCGATTTATGTTGGAGCCTTTGGGGTAAGTCTTGGAGTTCGGTATGATCTCTCGGTGAAGGACGTAAGTCTTGTCGACTGTCACTTGATGCTCGGTATGACTTGTGTGTATTTGGCATAACATCTTGGCGAAGGTGATAGGTCTTGCCGATAGTTGTATGCTTTCGGTGTAACCTAATGTTGCTCGATGAAACCTCTTGGCAAGTGGTAAGTCTTGCCAATAGAAATGTTGAGATCATTGTGACTTTTTTTATCAATATGTGGTCTCACCGAAGAATGATAGTCACGCTGAATGGTAAACTCACATCTATGAGACTTGTAGACCTCACTATGATCTCTTGGCAAAAGTGATAGGTCTAGGCGACTGCTTGGTGATTCGGCGTAACACTGAAAGCTCGATAGAACATCTTGGCTATAACGATATCTCTTGGTGACATCGATATGAAGGTTTTGTGGCATCGGCGAGACACTATTAGTGTCTCATTGAGATGCCAACATAGTGTGAATTTTGTTGACCAAGTGAGACCATCTGATGTGGCTCGTTGTCGACCAATGGGAGAAGCCGAATCTGAACAGTTGGAAGATTGTTCATTGTGACGGTTCTGTGAGGAAGCTCGACAGATAGAGATTGACATGGATATACTTGGTGATTGCAGATTGTAAGGGTAGGTTCGAGCATTGGTTTTTTGGATCGACGAATTTGTTGAGTGATTGAATCAGTAGATGAATTCTATTCTGTGTAGACTGTAACTTGGAGGTTCCTGTACAAGATTGTTCATGGTGAATGTTGCTATAAATAGACATCAGAAAGATAAGTCTGAAACTTGTATGTAATTATTTGTTACTATAATACAAAGTGACTTCTCTTGGTGTAGTGGGTTTTTCTCCCGTAAGGGTTTTCCCACGTATATCTGGTGTTCTTGTGTGATTGTCAAATACTCTATTTCTATTATCTGCTTCATAGTTCATCTTAATTGGACTATAAGTGTAAATTTTAAAGTGTATCTACATTCTTTCTTGAGGTATTGGCATTAGGAGAATTGTTTCTACATCTAATTTTCCTTACAAGTGGTATCAGAGCCTGGGCAGTTGTGTTATCCTTGTGGGTATTTTGGGTTTTTTGTGTCAATTATTTTCAATGGGAGTCTTGTAGAGTTTGTTATTTCAAATTACAAATTGAGATGGCTAGTACATCTAGTAAGATTGAAATAGATAAGTTCAATGGTAGTAACTTTGACTTGTGGAAACTCAAGATGGATGATCTTCTAGTTGATCGAGATCTTTGTATTGTTGTGTCTAGAACTAAACCTACAAGCATGAAGCAAGAAGATTGGGACCTTGCATATAGGAATTCTAAGGGGCTGATAAGGCTCTATTTGGCAGACTCAGTGCTTATGAATGTACATGAAGAGAAAACTGCATCTACCTTGTGGAATAGACTGGCATCTATTTATCAGGGGAAGTCCTTGGTGAATAAACTGTTCCTAAGGAAGAAGCTATATAGTTTGAGAATGCAGGAAGGAGGGTCTGTAGCTGATCATTTGAACAAATTTAATATGTTGATTGCTCAATTGACATCTGTTGGTCTGAAGATTGAAGAAGAGGATCATTGTATGCCTCTATTGTGTTCTTTGCAAGACTCATGGGATCATCTGGTGATGGCTATTGGGATTACAACATCAAATTTCAAAATGGAAGATGTTGTTGCATCATTGCTGTCAGAAGAGATGAGAAGGAAATCTTCTCATATTGTGAAGGAGGCTCTTGCTGTCAGAGGAAGACCAAAAGAGAAAGGCAAGAAGAAGGACAAGAAATCAAAATAGAAATCAGAGGGGAGATCAAAGTCTCCTGGAAAGAAGTCCAAGGTGAAGTGCTAGAACTGTGGGCAACCTAGTCATGTCCAAAAGGATTGTAAAGAGGAGAAGAAGAAGAAGAAGAAGAAGAAGAAGAAGAAGTATTCTTTTGACAATGAATCTTCTCACAGTGATGGTGATGCCTTCATTGTAGCCTTGGCTACACAGGCATCAGATGATGTTTGGCTAATTGATTTTGGAGCATCTTTCCACATGACTTCTCACAGAGAATGGTTCACAAAGTATGAAGAATACGATGGTGGAAAGGTGTACTTGGCAAGTGATTCTACTTTGGAGATAGTTGGTTGTGGAAGAGTCAGAATACAATTCCTTGATGGTAGAGTAAAGGGAATTAATGATGTTATGCACATACCAGGTCTAGCTCAAAATTTTCTTACTATTAGTAAGCTTAATGATATCGGAGTGCAAGTCACATTCTCTAGAAATGGCTGCAAGATGACTAGAGGTTCAATGGTGCTGGCTAGAGGTGCTCGGATTGGTGCCCTGTACAAGTTGGATACACATGTTGTTCAATGTAACAATGTCTCTGGAAAGTCACTAAAAGTAGCTCATGGAGGTAAAGAGGGAACTATCCCTAATTATGTAAACTCTATGGAAGTAAAACTTCTAGCAGAGAAGACTATGCTTTGGCATCATAGGCTAGGCCACATAGGAGAAAAAGGTTTAAAAACCTTGAAGAACAAAAACCTGGTTGACGGGCTTGAAGATTGTAATCTTGAATTTGAATTATATGAACATTGTATATATGGAAAGCAGCACCATGTTTCTTTTTATTCTAGTCCTCATAAATCTTCTAGTTTGCTAGATTATATTCATTCGGATGTGTTTGGTCTAGTAGATGTTCCTTCTTTGTCTAAATCAAGATACTATGTGTCATTTATTGATGATTATTCAAGAAGAGCATTTGTATATTTTCTGAAAAGTAAATTAGAAGTATTCAGTTAGTTTAAAGAATTTAAAAATCTTGTTGAAAATCAGACTGGTAGAAAAATAAAATGCTTAAGGACTAATAATGGCGGTGAATCATGTTCTGATGAATTTGAAAGATACTGTAAAGACCATGGAATCAAAAGACAAAAGACTACACCTTATACTCCATAGCAGAATGGAGTTGCAGAAAGGTTCAATAGGACAGTGATGGAGAGAGCACGAAGTATGCTCAGTAGTGCTGGCTTGGAGGAGAAATCCTTGGCTGAGGCTGTATCTACTGCATGTTATCTAATTAATCATTCTCCAAATTCTACTCTTGTTGAGAAAACACCTTTGGAAGCGTGTTCTGGTAAGAACCCCTCTCTTAGACATATTTGAGTCTTTGGCTGTGAGGCATATGCATATGTGCCAGATGTGAAAAGATATAAATTGGAGAACAAGGTTGTCAAGTGTATTTTTATTGGCTAGTGTTGTCATAAAAGGATACAAGCTTTGGAATCCTGAAACAAAGAAGGTTGTATACAGTAGAAGTGTAATCTTTCATGAGCTAAAACCTTCCACTTTGGATCTACAATTAGAGACAAAGTCAAAAAACAATAAGGATGTAACATTAATTCCTCCTACACCAGAGAAAGAGGAATTGAAAATTCAAAATGTACCTGAAACTAAGGAGAGCTCAAGTAGTTCTAAAAGTTCTGAAGAAGAACTTCAGCCTCAGCCAGTGAGGAGGTCAACTCGAGAAAGGAAACAACCAGATAGGTATGGGTTCTCATTGATTGATTCTACTTGTGCCTATTCTTTGATTTCTAGTACTGATGAGCCTAGGACTGTAAAAGAGGCAATTAAAATGCCTAATTCAGACTCTTGGTTGGAAGTCATGAACGAAGAGATGGCATCATTAGAGAAAAATGAAACTTGGAGCTTGGTGCCCTTGCTTGAAGGTAAAAAACCTATAGGCTGCAAATGGGTATTTAAGAAAAAGATTGGTTTGGATGGTAGTGTAGAAAAGTACAAGGAAAGACTAGTTGCAAAGGGTTATTCCCACGTAGAGGGAATTGATTATGGGGAAATCTTTTCTCCTGTAGCAAAGCTGACATCTATCAGATTTCTTTTGTCACTTGCAGTAGTGCATGACTTAGAGGTCGAACAAATGGATGTGAAGACAACATTTCTTCATGGTGATTTTGAAGAAGAAATCTATATGTCCCAACCTGAGCACTTTGTTGAAAAAGGTAAAGAAAAACTAGTATGCAAATTAAAGAAGTCTTTGTATGGATTAAAGCAGTCACTTAGAATGTGGTACCAGAAATTTGATACTTTTGTAATGTCTTTGGGATTTGTGAGATCAAAATTTGATCACTACGTATATTATAAAGTTGAAAGTGATCGAGTACTTGTTATTGCTCTCTATGTCGATGATATGTTGTTCATAGGCAATAGTAAGCTAATGATTTCTGATCTTAAGTCTCAATTGTCTGCTAAGTTCAAAATGAAGGATCTTGGTGGAACAAGGTATATTCTGGGGATGGAGATAACCAGGGACAGGAAGAATAGAAAGCTTTGGCTCAGTCAGAGTAAGTATGTCAAGACTGTTCTTGAGAGATTTTGTATGAATGATTGCAAATAGCTAGTGGTTCCAGTCATGCAGGGAACGAAGCTATATGTTGAGGACTGTCCAATATATCCTATTGAGATGGAGGACATGACCAGTGTACCCTATGCTAGTGCAGTTGGCAGTCTCATGTATGCAATGGTTTGTACAAGGCTAGACATTTCCCAAGCAATGGGAGTACTTAGTCGATTTATGGCTAATCCAGGAAGAACACAATGGGATAATGTGAAAAGAGTTTTCAAATATTTGAAGGGCACTTCAGATTTTGCTCTGTGTTACCATGGGAATTCAGTTGAATCATAGAGGACTCTCAGTATTTGAGGCTATGTGGATTCTAATTGGGCAGGGGACATTGACAGCAAGAGGTCCACCAATGGATATGTTTTCATGTTGAATGGTGGTGTAGTAAGTTGGATGAGCAAGCGACAGGTTGTAGTCACTTTGTCCACTATGGAGGTTGAATACATGGTAGCTACTGATGCTTGAAAAGAAGTTGTATGGTTGAAACGTTTGTGTTCTAACACTGGTTTTGATGCAGGGGAAATAAAAAATTTCTATGACAGTCAGTGCAATTTGTCTGGCAAAGAACCCTACTTTCCATAATAGGACAAAACATATTGATGTACAGTACCACTTTGTATAAGATATGGTTGAAGATGGAAAGGTTAGTTTGGAAAAGGTTGATATTCTAGAGAATTTTACAGATGCATTGACGAAGCCAGTGAGCACAAACAAGTTCAGGTGGTGTGCCAATTCAATGGGCCTTAGTGCCCATGATTTTCTATAAGTTATGTTGTACTCTCGAGGTGCCTATGTGATATTTGTCAAGTGGGAGATTGTTGGAAAAGTATGCCTCAATCATCACAGGCTGAAACCTCCATTGGAGTCAAGTCGGTGTGACATCTTCTATGTCTGGCCGACTAGTAGTTTGGAACATTTTGTTTTGAATAGGTCATTGTGACTTAGCTTTTGTCTTGCCAAATGCTTTCACCGTGGATTCTATTGCTGTGACATAGTGTATTCGCTATGACCTCTCACCACGTGGAGATCGATGGTCGATAGGCCATTCAATCAAGCATTAGGAAGACTCATAGCGACCAGGGGCTTTGGAGTGACTTCAACACTCAAGGAGAAGTCCCAATGAATAGGAAAGTCTCACTGACGGGCTACATATTGAAGTCATCGGTGTAACACAATAGCTTGGTGAGAAGTCTTAGCGAAAGTAACATGTCTCACCGATAGCGCTTTATGTTGGAGCCTTCGGGGTAAGTCTTGGAGTTCGGTATGATCTCTCGGCGAAGGACGTAAGTCTTGCTGACTGTTACTTGGTGCTTGGTATGACTTATGTGTATTCGGCATGACATCTTGCTGAAGGTGATAGGTCTTGCTGATAGTTGTATGCTTTCAGTGTAACCTAATGTTGCTCAATGAAACCTCTTGGCAAGCGGTAAGTCTTGCCGATAGGAATGTTGAGATCATTGTGACTTTTTTTATCAATATGTGGTCTCACCAAAGAATGATAATCATGCCAAATGGTAAACTCACATCTATGAGACTTTTAGACCTTGCTATGATCTCCTAGTGAAAGTGATAGGTCTGCGCAACTGCTTGGTGATTCAGCGTAACACTCAAAGCTTGATAGAACATCTTGGCGATAACGAAATCTCTTGGCGACATCAATATGAAGGTTTTGTGGCATTGGTGAGACACTATTAGTGTCTCACAGAGATGCCAACACAGTACAAATTTTGTTGACTAAGTGAGACCATCTGATGTGGCTCATTTTTGACCAATGGGAGAAGCCGAATCTGAATAGTTGGAAGATTGTTCATTGCGACGGTTCTGTGAGAAAGCTCGACAGACAGAGATCGACATGGATATACTTGGTGATTGCAAATTGTAAGGGTATGTTTGAGGGTGGGTTCAAAGGTTGGTTTTTTGGATCAATGGATTTGTTGATTGATTGAATCAGTAGATGAATTATATTATGTGTAGACTGTAACTTGGAGGTTCCTGTACAAGATTGTTCATGGTGAATGTTGCTGTAAACAGACATCAAAAAGATAAGTCTGAAACTTGTATGTAATTATTTTTTACTGTAATAAAAAGTGACTTCTCTTGGTGTGGTGGGTTTTTCTCCCATAAGGGTTTTCCCACGTATATCTGGTGTTCTTGTTTGATTGTCAAATACTCTGTTTCTGTTATCTGCTTCATAGTGCATCTTAATTGGACTGTAAGTGTAAATTTTAAAGTGTATCTACATTCTTTCGTAAGGTATTGGTGTTAGGAGAATTGTTTCCGCATATAATTTTCCTTACAAACACTAGAAGCCATATGCCAACAATCTCCCCCTTTTGCATTGATGGCAACACTTTGTGTAAAATTACTAAATGTCAAAACCAATATGATTATGCTGCCAGAGTTCAAAATTTCAAAACACAACTCCTCGTTAGAGTGATAGGGAATTTTCCATTGCTCTCTCTCCCCCTTTGACTTTAATGACAAACATATTTTGGATATTCCCCTTTTCTAATTCAAAAAGTTGATCAAAATTTGAAGAAATAAAACTGCCACTCAAGTTAGAAAATTTTATTATACTTATCTTTCATTTCTAGATGAAATTTCCTCCAAGCTTCTACTGTAATCCCAATGATTAAGATCAAGCTATTTTTCTTATATGTATGGTTGATAATTTGAATGAGGGATTTTGAAATTGTGATTACCTCTTCTAATTTCTCTCCTTGCCTCAAAACCTCAATTAACTGCTCCAACTTACATTTGGTTAGATCCTTCACCTTCCAAAAGGAATCTACAAGGTTGTTTCTAATGAATTGAAATTTGGTATGCTCAGACTGCAACTCTTGAATCATTTTCTTGACTGCGCCATCCTGCTCTTGAAACATGTTATAATCCTAACCAATCTTGTTTAACTCATATTCAATCTATTCGAGCTTATCTTTGTATCTCCCAACTGGATGAGGCCAATGAAGACAATAGTTGTAGATGTTATTTTTTGTATTTATGCATTTCCTCAACACACTCATTTTCCTTTTTAATTTGATAAGAGATAGCCTGAACTGCTCCTTCAGATGTGGAATTATTTCTCCCTCTTTCTTGTCCTAGGACTTAGAGACCATGACATCTTTAATGCACTCAATCATCTCTTTAGGAAACACATTCTACAAACTCTCCAATCTAATATTATTGTGCACAAAATAAGTACTTAGTGTGATCTTGATTAGGTCCTGCTCATATGAAGGTCTATTAGACCATATGTTAGCAATTTTCTACATCCCATCTTTCTCTTGAACAAGTTGCAGTATCTTTACTTTGGATAAAACACCTTCTTCTTCACTTCCTTCTACCATTACCACATCCAGTTCAACTAATTTTGATTCTTCCCTTGGAGTGTACTCATCAAATTCCTCATCTAGCATGTCCACAATCACTAGATCTTTACCTTTTCCTTCAATTTTTGGAGTCTTGTGTGCGAGAGGAGTGTAATCAACAATCTCTTGTGATCTTTTCTTGTTCCTCTCCATTTCACCAGAAGAGGATCCAACTTCAAGTGCTCTTATTGGAATGGAAATGCTAATTGCTCCAAAATTCCCTAGCAATTCTTTAAAGAAATTTGCATGCTCTTGCTCACAATTTTCCAAAGAATTAGAGTGTTCAAAAATTTGTTTACAAATCGGTTCATTCTCTTTCCATACAACATTATCAATCTATGGAAAACCATTCAGAAAACACATCACAAGACATATGACCAAGGTACCAAACCTGAAGGGGTAATCTACCTCCTTTGTTAGTTGCACATTTTCCATCAATTGATCTTTGAGCAATCCACACAAGTCAAAATCATGATCCTCCATTATCATTTTATGAGAGATGTAAACTGCACCTACTGAAGTTGCACCTTCCAAATTTCTGAAAAATATTTTGTATGAGATTCCATGTGCAATATACCTTGTTATCGGATCTTTGATTGTCAAAATTATCAAAGCCCTCTAATCTCTAGTTACTTTGATTAGGGTTTTGACTTCTTTGTTCTAAATCAACTTATTTTTTGATATATCACCAACATTGCATAATCCATTTAGATTCTTAATCACCTCTTTTGAAATGAGATAAGTTTTATCTAGATTTAGAATGTCATCATTTAATCTATTCAAGATAATCCTAACGACTTCCGCGTTATCAAAATAGGGAAATTCACTCCAAATGTCCAAACTTTTGTGTTTCACATCTTCAAGCCATTTCAATTCATTGATCAACAACATATTTCTCACATCCCTAATCTTTTCACTGATGTATACATCTAAATTCAACATTCCTTTGATTTTCTTCATTTTCTTTTCTGTATTGAACAAGTTTCTACCAAGCACCAAATTAAGTGAGAATTCTACAAGCAACTGAAATACCTGATGAATTTTCCACCGAATTGACTTTCCTCCTTTGAAATTCTACTGTAGAGGCTCCCCTATTCTTTTTCAATGCAAGGGGACAAATGAGGCTTCCACATACCCTTTTATAATTCACACACCTAACCTTTTTATTGCATTAAAATTTTTTCCCTAGGTGTTTCAGATACTTTGTTTTCTTAGAAAACAAAAGAATAATTCATCTGTAAACCTTCTACTTCTCAAATTTTTGCACAAGTGATCACGAATACATTTGTAAACTATTACCACAACTACTAACAACTTCCTACATTCTGATTCCAACTATCAATCGGGGGACAAAGGATTTTCTTTAAAAATTACCCCTAGGCCAATGGTCTAAGATCAATTTCAAGAGGAATTACTAGAAACATGCTTTTGGTGTGAGTTCAATTCCTTCATCAGATTCACTCTTCCTTAACCATGATTTCTTCATCTGATCTCTTATCTCTTCCACAACCACTTTCCCTTTGCCTTTATCATCTTTTGTGAAATTCTACCTTTGTATATTGGACCTCTTCTATCCATGTTTTTGTTCCTACAGAATCTTGCAATGTGACCAAATTTTTTACAGGAAAAGTAGTGACCATTAAAAATTTGAGCATTGGGTTGTCTTACTAGATACCATCTTCCTTTGTTCATATGATTTCTTTGTCTAGAGTCTTTATGTTTAGATCTGGAGCTTTCTCCCCTCTCATATCCAAGACCTTTCTTATCATTTGCATCCTTCTGTCCTTTAGTAAGCTCATCAAGCTTAGCAGATCTGATCTTAAACTTCTCCTTGTATTCATTTGTAGTAGTGAGTTCATATTTGAGAATAACTATATTTCTTTCAAGCTCTTGTTCATTATTTTTGGATTGTTGCAGTTCAATCTACAACTGAATGAATCCACTATTAACTTTTCTACATTCTTCAGATCTTTCTTTTAAGGACTAGGCCAGATTCTCCTCATTCTACTTTCTTTCTTCAATCTCCTTCATTTTCTTCAGCACCATAGATTCCATCTCATGCTTTAGAGCAACATTGTCTCTAGCAATCTTGTCACATTCTTATGTTATTTCTTTTAAGGTCTAATTCAAGTGAACATCTTCCAAGCTTTTACTTTTCTTTTGCTTCAGCTAATCACATAGTTCCTTCATCTTTTCTTTTGACTTGTTGATTTTATCCTTCAATGATTGAATGAATTTTTGAGCATCCTCAATATTTTCTTTTAATTATAGGACTTCTGCTTTAGACTGATCAAGATCATCAAGTTCCACCAAAAGCTGTTATTGAAGACCACCAGAGTCCATTGCATTCCAAGATCCACCTCAAGTTGTTAAACTTCTTCAGAGGAGCCTTCTTTGATACCAATTGTTGGATTCAAGGAACACTAAGAGGGGGGGTGAATCAATGTTTAGAAATATTTAAATTTTAATTCAGATCTTAAACCATTTACACCATTTCACCAAAAGTAAAGATGCAAGCACATGAAGGAAACAATCAAAACATCATAAAACCATAACACCAAGATTTTTATGTGGAAACCTTGTTAGGGGAAAAACCATGATGGAGGTTAATCCATAATTTATACTCTATTAAAAGTATGAAGAGAAAGGGGAATGCACCTACATTTAGGCACACTGCCTAGAGCTCACTACTCAAAATCAAGAAGGCTCATTGCCTTACAATATATTTGGATTAAAATAAAAAGTTGAACTAAGAGAATAACATCTACAAATTCCTAGTTTTAGTTCCACTGAGGCTCATAGATTAGAGTTTGGACCTTCTGCCTGATTCTGCACTTCACTCTACTCTGCCTTAATTCGCTTCACAAAATCCTCTTCTACACAAGTGAAACTATGCCAAATCACTCAACAACCCTTCTGCTATTCACACACTTTGAAAATACACCAACTCACACTACAAAATGAATTAATCGGTCTCATATATATATCCTCTATCAAATATTTAGTCACTCCATGTTGACTTTAGCAAAATAAAAATGTTTCCCAATAGTTGGCTCAATCCACATTTAATATTTGATGTGTACCCATCAGGTTCGGCTAATGCTATGTTGTGACCCCGAATCAAAATACTCGATCAAAGAAACATTTAAACAATTACTCCTTATACATTCACTAAGTCAGCCACCATGAGTTGATAAACAGAAAATCATCCTCTCGAATCTCCTAGCTTGTACACTAATTAATACAACATCACAAAACTTGACAATAAGATAACATAGATACTTGAAAACCTTCCCCAAGATCCAAAACTCAAAATGATAATCCAGTGAAGCATACAAATTGACATACTAATTCTTCATTTTCTCTTCTGATAATACTTTGTTCTTTCCTCTGCCTATCAGTATGAACAAATCTTGATCTGCAGACCAGAATAATGACTTAGGTTTCCACCAATGACAACACTATAATCCATATGCCAACAATTCCCATGTGGCCCAATATTAAAATTAATTCAAATTTTGGGTGGGATTTTATCCTCCTAGATCTCATGTCAGCTTGTAGTGTTATAATTTTGGGAATTCTTGCATAATTAAGTTTGAATACAAGGTTCTTCCACTTATTTTCACCTAATACTTTTGTGAGAGCATCCTTATATAAAATTTGAGTTTACAAGAGCATTCAAGAGCAGATTATTAAGCATTCTAGAGCATTATTTAAGCATCATACCAAATATTTCATGCATCATGTTTATTGTTGAGCTAATAATTGTGATGTAGGGTTTTATGATTCAAGCTAGCATTTAATTCAAGATATATCAAATTCATGCACGAGTCAAGGTCTACATCCATTGGATCCATCTCACACATGTTTGTAGCACTTCATTGCTAGGGTTTGGTGAGTTGCAACATCATATTTTTTTCATTCATCATTCTCTATTCCTATTTCATATTATTTCAAGGTTTGAATATCAAAAAGGGGTTTGACCAAGGAAAACCCCTATCCACTAACAAAACAACATTTTTCTCTCTTTAATGTGTGTTTTTTAGGTTTATATTGAAGAAACATTGAGGAGAATTTTTTTTAAAGTGTTCAAAGTTATCAAAGTTGTCACTTTACATTCAAGATACTTGGAGAACTTCTATGGGTTACAAATCAGGCTTTCAGATTTGGAAATTAGTTGGGAAGCACAAAGAAAATCTTGAAGACTAGATTCAAACCTTGAAGTTCTAGAAAACCCTAACTAGAATAATTCACCACTTCTAGCAAATGAGTCCCAATTTAGGTCAAATTTTAGATTTTTTCAGATTCGAATACCCATTTGCCATATTCTTGTTTATGCACAAAAACCCAGATTTGGGACTAATAAACCCAACTTGATGTGTGAGTCCCACTCAACATTAAAGTTATAATTTCTATCATTTTAAGGCCTCATTCAATCTCCTTTTGGTTCCCAAATGCAAACATTCCATCTTGTATCTTTTAGTTGTATTTTACATACTTTCTAGGTCATTTAGTGAAGCATTGCATCATACTATGGTTTAACATTACATCTTCCATTTAATTTATTTTCCCAATCCATAGCTTAGTGGTGAACCCCTCATTAATCTCTAAACATACCCTAGGATTCCCTATTTTCATATATCTTTCTTTGTTCTTCATTGGATTGAAATCTATAGGGTTATCCTTGAATGTGGAGCATAGAATGCTTGTTTCCCTAGGTCCTAAACCCTTAGGGTGCCAAAATTCTATCTTACATTTTGGTGAACTTGCATTTAAAATACCTTATTTTCTGATTTGGAGTGCATCATCATCCTAGCTCTTGCTTGCATTAACTTTGCATTATATTTTGCATTAGTTAATTAGCATATGTGATTTCAATATCTTGCATTAGTGAAAGTGCCTATAGGCTACATTTTTGCATCTCAAATCATTGAAAACTATCCAAAAACTACATTTGCACTCAGGTTACATATCATACAAACTAAATATCATAAAAATCATTTAAAATTTATTGAAAATTGTGCAAAAAACCCTAACTAGGACTCATATGCCCCTCTAGGTGAATCATTCCTATTGCAGATCTTAAACAACCTTTTATAGAATTTGAAACCTTGTTTCTACACTTTTTTTTGCTACCATTGGTTATCTGTTTTAGTGGGCTGACTTTATGTTTCATGCATTTTACTAAATCTAGCTTAAAGTGGTATATTTCATGCATTGCTTAATTCCAAATTTTCATTTACAATATTTAATTTTTAGATCATTGCATAGTACAATTAGTAAATTACCTTGTTTGAAATCTGAATATTTCATCTACACATTTCATTCTAGGAATTTACATTGCATTTTAAGTTTGCATATATTATTGTTCAAAAATGTTAGTTTCAGTCTTTTCCAAGTTTGCAAAGAAAAATTTATTCAATAAGCATGCTAGTCATTCATTCAATGCATTTCCTAGTTATGAGAGTCTCCTAGTGCAAGAAAGTGAAAATGCTAATGCTTGCCTTAAAATTACCCCCCTCCTATCTCTCCTATTTGTGGGAATAATGTGATAGAAGAAGATAAAAACATAGATAGTCCTAATGATCATAGTTTCTCTTCCCCTAATACCTCTCCTACATGCGACCAAGGTATTTTAGTGTTAGAAGATGCACTCCTTGATAATCATGACATTATTGAAATCTCCCCTTCTATTAACTCTCCTACATTGGAAGATACCATAGCACAAGATAATGACACCATAGACACATTTATAAAAATCGCCTTACCTAATTTCTATTCCCGATTTGCTTGTGGGAATGATTTAGTGGAAGAGGATGAGATTGTAAATTATGAGGATATGTTAGTGTTACATGATCAAATCTTTAAGGTCTATAACAACCCTCTTTATTATCCTTCCCTATCTATCCTATTTTGGAAGACAATAGGGAACAAAGGAATGAAAACATAAGTGATCATGAAAATAATACTTTTCCTTCTCCTAGTATCTCTCCTAGTTGTGAAGAGGATACTTTGATCAATGAAAGTCATGAGAATCCTAGTTGTCCCTCTTCACCTAGGGAAACCCTTATTGAGCAAGAAAATGCAACCATTGATCATTCCCTTGCTTGCAATGAAGTCATTTTGGAAGAACCAATCCTTGAATGTCAAGAAAATTTGGTTTGCAGTTCTCCTAACAACTATCCTCCTAAGGAGGATAATCATAGTGCAAGAAAATGACAACAATAGTAATGCAACTTCCTTAGGTGATGATGAAAAGATGATACTAGATTTCCCTTTATTAGAAATACATCAAACTAAGACCAATGAGGTTATGGATGCACAAGTGTCCATTAGATCCCTCTCTACTATTGGATCTCCTACATACCCTGTGGGACATCCTAAGAATCCTCTAATTCTTTACCCACCATCACACAAACAACAAACTCAAAACAAACCTGAACTTATCCTTTACCAACCTAAGAATAATGGTTTGCAGCAACCCTGTTCTAATGCCATTACACATACATATAACATTAGAAGCAATCTGCAACCAAGAAAAAAACCTTCAACATCTCTCTCATTACCTGACTCTATCTTGCCTAGCCCTCCCCATTTACTTGCAAACAGTGGAAAGCAGTACAATCTTGTTGAACAACTAAAGAATACTTCTACTAAGATATCATTATGGGACCTTATTCAAGCCTCCCCTCATTATCATAACATGATTCAGAGTGCCTTACAACAAGTTCCTATCCCTTGTAATGTGTAACCAAATGACATAGCAACCCTGATTCAAGAAATAAATGCTGACATTAGTTTCCACCAAAGTGAGCTCCGTCCTTTGGAAGTACAAAAACAAAATGAAGCTTTCATAATAATAGATCAATATAAAAGGATAGGAATAAATCAAACCCTTGTTGAAAATGGCTCCACACTTAATGTGTGTAGCATATCCCTTTTGGATAGGCTTGGCATGGATAAATCAAAATTCAATTTGACTCTTTATCTATTAAGGGATTTGACAATATAGGAAAACAACCGCTTGGTGTGTTCACTTTGCCTATTATAGCTAGAAAGGCCACATTAGAAACATCAATCCATCTTATACCTCATGACCTTTCATATAATCTCCTTTCAGGAAGACTGTGGATTCATACAATGAATGGGGTGCCTTCTACTCTTCATCATAAAATGAAGTATATTTACAACATCAAAGTGTGCACACTTGAAGATGACCCTGAAGCAAAAAAAAAATTAAACATTAAGAAAAACAAAGAGAATCCTTTCAAAACATTAACACCAACTACACAAGTGGAACTCTTGCCAAATAAATAAAAACACATTGAAGAAGTCACAAAGCTACTAGATGATGATTGGGGTTCCTTTTATTTCACACCAACATTGATGGGAGAATACAAGATCATAAAAAAAGACTCTAGAAAGGGAAAATAAAAAGTGATAATGTCAACACAAAACTTAGATGACCCTTTGAAATCATCCACCTCAACCACTTTAGAACAAAGGACAACACAATACACAAAAAACTTTGATGAACTTAATTATGAGAAACCACTGAATCTAAAAGAAATGAAAAAACTTTATGGAAGAGGTTATGAGCTTATGAAACAACTTGGATATAGTGGAAAAGGATGTGGTGCTAGAGAACAAGGTATTACAAGGTATTTTTATCTCTATAGAGCCTCACATGCAAGAAAAGACTAGTGGTCTTGGTTATTGTCCTACCAAAGACACAAACAAGCATTCACTTAATATTAACACTATCAAAAAAGATTCATCTAAACTGACTTTAACAATAGTGCATCCTCAAGTGTTAGACACTAGTTGTCTTGATTATTATCCTTTACAAGAAATGAAACAAACAAAGAAATCTTCGTGTAATTTCAATGTCATCTTGTAAAATGCTAATGATTTGAATTCATTAGATTTTACACACTCCTATAAAGGGGAGGAAAAAATCTCACAATCTAAAAATTCTTGTTTAGGTATGACACCTTATACATCTAAGCAAGAGATATCTTTATCACAAAATAATGAAACGTCCTCTACTTTCAATCAAGAGAGTATCTTGTCGAGACTACTCCAAGATCATTTGACATCTCTCCCTCCAACAACACAAAAGAAATTTTAATACAAGAGTTCATTTTTCACATATCATAAAGTTCATGGTCATTCTACTAATTAATGTAAGGATTTGAGTAACAAAATTCAACATCTTAGGGATTGTGGTGCTCTTCCTTCTGTTGAAGCACCTAGTTCCTCTAATTGAAACTTATTTTCATCTTATTCGGCTCATCCTTGTCTTGCATTAAGTGGGAGAAAAGGGGTTGGGTTAGCCTTGTCCTTGTATGTCACTTTTCATTGTCTCTTTTGGATAGTTGATCACCTTTCATGTACATATAAGAGAAATTTTGGGATGTGGACAACATGACTTAAGTTGACTCGCATGTGGCATACTTATTCATGATGTAGTTCAATTTAGAAACATATGACTTGGCATAGGGGTTTCTGAATAACCTCTCATGTATTCTTCCAATTTAAAGCAATTTCTCAAAGAAACGGTGTTAGAAACCTCTTTAAAGTGGGTGCATACATCAACACTCATGTGGGTATGTGCAGGATCATGATGGGCTAAAAAGTGGCAATATGATGGGTATTTGTAGGGTATGTGGCCAATGACTTTTTTTCACCCAAAAATGATGAAACAAAAAGGGTTTTTAAAGGAGATTCTTAGCTTTCCACCAATATAAATTATTCTTTACTTTGAATTTAATAAATAATTATTATTCATTTTCTATTTGAATTATGACTAAAGTCCTAATTGATAGGTTGATTAAAAAACATCTATAACTTTTAAATAGTATCACAGTTTTTGAATTTGAAACATGTGTCACATTCTATGGTTCACATACTATAGGATTAAAAAAAATGAATTCCATGAAGTTTTGACCAAGTTAAGGTGGTCATACATACGATTTTTTATATTTTTTTAAAGTTGTAATAAAAAATTCATAATTAATTATTTACATGGGAAAAAATTACAAAAACATATTATAAAAAAATATTATCATTTTATTGTGGTTAGGGTGGTCAAACATAAACCTTCTTATTTTTTCCCTGAAATTTAAGTACTATTGCATTGAAATTTCAATTTTTCACCAAATAGATTTTTATAAAAAAAAAACTAGTAGTTTAGAAACTACATTCAATTTTCTACAGATTCTATTCTTACATATTTTTGATAAAATATAGATAACTTATTCAAATTTTTACATCAAGTTGCCTAGAACTTTGATTCTTCTAAATTTTTTGCCACTTAAGGGCTTGTTTTTTCCATGATGATCCTGCACATGCCCATGTTTCACTATGTGGTTTTCTTTATTCTTGCAACGCATCCATTTCTTGGTGGTGTCATTGGGTTTGATTCCCTTTAAGAGTGATATTTCTTTGAGTTGTCGTGTCTTGGAGACATTAACCATGATGTTCCCTAAGAAGAGACCTTACATGAAAGTTAAGGAAAATCCATTTGAAAAAACCTTACACTATTTTGCATCTACAATGTCTATGAGTTTTAAGCATACAAAGCTTTTCTTGCCTCATGGAGCTCGAAGGTCATTTTTTAGTGGCACCTTATCAAAGTTATCAGGAGGTATAACTTTGGTATGGTTTGATGGGAAGCTAAATGATGGTATGACTTTCCCTTAGCCACTCGTGTGTGTGTGTGAGCACATACTGGCCATGTGTGTATGTGTCTCACCTTCTTGGATTTCTCACCCAACAAACAACCTAGAGTGTTGTTGCCTCGGAGTGTGTATGCATCTTTTCGGACAAACAACTTAGATCTGATCCACATCATGTTGGAAAAATGATCAAAGCTTGTCCCACCCCTTTAATTTTTCTCCTCTCCATGTACTTGGCATTGTATGCTTGTGCATTGTTGTTGTTCTTTATATCATTTTCATGTGTTTTCTTTTTTGCCTATATTGGTTTGCCATAGCACCTTGGTCCTGGGGACTTGTGCAACCCTCTTGATCATGGTCATCCTATCTCACTAGAATTGGTGCATTTGAACCCCTCTTGATCATGGTCATCTTCTCTCACTAGCATTGGTGCATTTGAACCCCTCTTGATCATGGTCATCTTATCTCACTAGCATTGGTGCATTTGGTATACTTTAGTGTGAGTTGGAAGCAAGTTCCTCCTCTCACTAAAGTGGGGGCTATATGTAATGATGAAAAAAATTCCCTCCTAATTTCACTTTGAGCTAGTGTTGCAATGTGGTTGTCATGTCCCCGAATTGGAGGTATGGTGATTTAATTAAATTATTTAATTAAGTTGTCCAAATTATTGATAATTTATGAGGATAGCTTAATTGATGATTTAATTAAATCAAGAGATGTTATTAAATTAATTATTTATTAAGTTATTCCCATAAAATAAAATATCAAAAGGGATGACTTATTATTTAATTAATTTAATAATAAAAAGTGACTTAAGTGACTTAAATAAAATAATAAAATAATAAAGTCACTTAAGGAATATTTCTGGAATCTTCTAGAAGTCTCTTGGTGATGAGGTTGAAAAAGTATAAAAAGAGGCTTGGGCTATGCATTTGGACATCTTGAGTTGAATACACCTTTCTACTACACTGCTAAAGCTCTAAAAGCTTAGCTTATTGTTTTCCAGTCTTAATTTGTGAAAGACCAAACCTAGCTGGTTAAGTGCCAATTTCGGTTGTGCAACACCAACCCTAGTTGGATAGTGGAGGAAGATACTTCAATCTTTCTCATTATGCTAATTGCAATCATTTTTGGAAGAGTTTGGGAAGTTATTTGAAGTCTGCAATTTTGTTCTAGTTTGCAGATCAGCCATGAGAGAAATCACATTTTCATTCGTTGCTCTTCAATAAGGAGATATAATTTTGTGGGCACTTGAGGGATTGCTTCCTTTGGTGTTGGCAATAATTTTGATAAAAAATTTGAGGAGTTTATAGGCTGTATTTATTTTTCAAAAATATTGTCAGGCAAGCAGGGGTGGCCCTCTTATGAAGGGGCAATTTTGGTGTAGAAAGGCTATAAAAATTCCAATAAAATTCTCCAAGGGTCATGTGGGGTCAAAGAGTATTGGTGCAGCATTCTTGAAGGCATTGGCATCTTCAGTAAAGGGAATCGAATCATTTTATGGTAGCTGCTACAGAATTTCTAGGTTCCACATTTTGTTCCATTGCATTTACAGTCATCTAGTCATATAGAGTTCATATCAAATGTAACCAGCTGATCCGGTGGACATTTTTCAGTGAAAATTGAAGTGTCTCATTTCTCTCCAGAATCTGCACCATCAGAAAGATCTCGGCATCCCGATTCCAACACAACTCGAACGGAGCAAAAAGGAGTCCGTTTGCACGAGTTATAGCCAGTCAAACCTTCGGTCAAATTAAGATCAGGGGCATCTAGAAGGCGAAAAAAATGGCGTCGTCAAAAATCAATGAAACTAGCGTCATCGTGAAGAGCTCGTCGCAATATTTTCAACGCAATTCATTTCGTCGAAATCCGACATTAGAGGCTCAACTTATCAGCGGTCAAAGTTTGCAGTTGACTTGTTGAGGTGGATCGTACGGATGCTGATGTCAGCAGTCAGTCCGTACTGTACAGAATACAAGTGGATGAATTTGGGCATGACACGTGGTGGTAGAGTCATTGTACGGACCCAATCAGGTGATGACACGTGTCATCCGTACGTCGACGTGGCAGTCCGGTCAGCGTACGAACTATCCTCGTCAGCGTCGATGTGGCAGTCTCCGTCAGCAGATGAGTCAGCTTGGACAGCGAATGGTAGAATGACACGTGGCAACCTCGTCTGCGTACAGTTGGTAGACACGTCGGCTATGAGCCAGCACCCATGTCGGAAACATTTGAGCAGTGTCAGCGAATTACATTTCGCAACGTGGCACCTTCGGGACATGCCACGTGGCCTTGGCTATCTCTATCCGCGGATTCAAAATTTGTTTGTTTGGTTTGTTTTAAGAAAAAAATTGGTGGGATTCGATCCTGTTACCTGCGCTCCACCAACCAACGCTTGGGCCATTGCACCCGTCAATCTCGGGCTTAACATGTATATCAGGGAGTTCGGTTTTGTTAAAGATTTGCGGAGGATTGGTTTGTTTAAAACAAGCGGCCGGCGGTTTGAACCCGCGCCGGACGCTCTACCAAAATGAGAGTCCACCATTGCACCGCGGGAATCTTCTAAGTATATGTATGAGCGCGGTTCTTTTTGTTGTTTTATAAGTGGTCGAGCCTCTAACAAATGGCTAATTAAGCCTAAACAATCAAAACTACCCCTAACCATCTGAAACAAAAAAAGATTGCAAAAGCCAAAATATACATGATACGAGCTGATCAGGGAGGTTATGTAATTAATTGAGTGGTTAGGCCTAATTAGGCAAGTTTTTTTGTATAAAAAGGGGTGTAAGGTGAGAGAGGGGATTAAGTTTTTTTCAAGTGAAGGAAGTCTTGACGCTGAAGCAACACGAAAGAGAGGGGTCTTGCTGAAGAATTTTCAAGCCATTGTTGAATGTCGGAGCCCTGTTATGCTGCCAAATTGATGGTCTTGGTGCATCATTTGTAATAGATTTTGGAGTTAATCGGATCGGTCTCTCTATTGGAGTGGACCCGGAGACGTAGTCACTTTCGTGACGAACTCCGTTATCAAGCGTTGTTTGCACTTCTCTTCTTCTCTCTCTTTCTGTCTCTCATTTCCTTTCTTTCTGTTAAATCACCTTGTTATTTCTTTCATTCTGTTATTTCCTTAAGTTAATTTTGATTTAATTAACTTGAAATAATCATTGTAAAAGCATTGTAAAAGTTTAAACATTTATACTGCAATCTAGTCTAGATCCTATACAGATCAAGTTGGTATCAAAGCTTTTGGGTGACTATTATTGCAGTTATTTGTTTTTTTGAATGCTAACGAGATCCAGGATTCAGAAGGGTGAAGGCAAGCTCGAAGACTTTAATCCTGAGATCGGGAAGCGAAGAACATTTCTGAAGATGTCAGTTTCTGGAATGGAGGTTCCTGAAGAAATCAGTGAGCAGGAGTTTCGAAGAGCATTCCTCGAGATGAAGGCAAAGGTGGATATTCTTTTTCAGGAGAGACAAGAACGGAAGGAACGTGAAGAAGGTTCGTCGAAGCAAGAAGATCGCAAAGACAAGAAAGAAGAACAACATAGAGATGGTGGCAAGAAACCAGATCATCCCTTTTCTTCTTCTCCTCCCTCTTCTCCTTCCCCTTCTTCTCCATCTTCTCCTCATTCTATTTCTTCTAATCCTTTCAAGAGTGGGTATAAGCCTAAAATAAAACTGGATGTAAAATTTGATTTGCCTAAATATTGTGGAGAACTTAATGCTGAGAAATTGGATGATTGGATTCAACAAATAGAGGTTTATTGTAGAGTCCAGAACCTATTAGATGATGTTGATAGGATCCAATTAGCTACTCTTCGTTTAGGAGGTACTGCTTTAACCTGGTGGGAGAGTAAGTCTAAGGCAGAAGTTTCACAACATGGTAGAGTCACAACTTGGGCAGAATTTATTAATGCTCTTAAGAAGCAGTTTTATCCCTTAGGACATATGCAGCAGTTAATGATGGACTGGCAAATGTTTAGGCAAGGGAAAGGTCAAACTGTCCAAGAGTACACCCATGAGTTCAGGAAAAGGGCTATTTCTTTGAATGTTCCTTTGTACACCCAAGACACATTGTTGAAGTACATAGGAGGTCTTCATTCCTACCTTAGGCATTCTATTTTGGTTTTGAACCCTTGTAACTTGGATGAAGTGTCTGTTCAAGCTACACACTTAGAGTCAAGGGGTAAAGGATCTTTTATTGATAAGATTGATAATGATGTAAAGAAATCTTCTAAGAATGTAGAGACAGGGAAAGGAAAGAAGGCAGCTACAATCAAGAAGGATGAGAAACTTTCTTGCACTCATTGTGACAAGGAAGGTCATGATGAAAATCACTGCTGGAAGTTACATCCCGAATTGAAGCCTAAGTGGGCTCAAAGACGTAATCAGAAACAGAAGGGTAAGGAAAAATCCACAAATGTTGTTATGGATCTTGGTTCAGATTCAGATGATGAGACTAAGATAACAGCGATGGGTCTAAAAGGTAAAACCCCTATTTCTGGTGTTTCTGTTGGTAGTTGTGATTCTACTTCTAAAGTTAATGATTTCTCTGAAGATGTGAAAAGGAATGAGCTTTTTCATTTAAGGGTTGGTGCTAAGAACAGTAAAATTGATGCACTCATAGATAGTGGTTCTCAAGTGAATTTAATTTTAGAAAGTGTTGTAAGGAACTTGGGATTAAAAACTACACCACATAAGAAACCTTATCCACTAGGTTGGATTTGTGAAAATGATAAGTTGCAAGTAACAAAACAATGCATCTTAAGGTTCACAATCACTAGTAAATTTGTGGATGAAGTACAGTTTGATGTAGTTCCACTGGATATCTGTGGGATAGTGCTTGGTAGCCCTTATCTTTATGATAGAAAAGCAATCTTCTACAGGCAACAAAATCATTATCATTTGTTTAAGGATGGCATTCAGTATATTGTACATTCTCATAGGGTTAAGACTGATCGTTCTTTTGCAAACACAGGGCAGTTAAAGAGGGTAATTAATGCAAGTAAAGAGTTAACTCTTATGTCTGTTAGTACAGGTGGTTCTACACTTGAACTTGGAGTAGCTAACCAGGGTCAGATGTTGCAGGATGCACCAATAGTACAGCATGAGAAAATGATTATTGAAAGCATTGATGGATCCTTGCGTAATAATGTTCCTATTGTAAAGGATCAAATTTTTGTTGACTTATTCTCTTTCATTTCTGCATTGTTGTTCAGCTTGATGCTAGTCAATTTCTATGGTTAGTGGCTACGACATTAGATGTAGATGCTTATGGAAGTGATAAAGTTATGTTTATGTTCAACAACATTGTTGCAGTCTTTATTGTGCTTGTGAGCCAGGTTTTCAGATGTACAGAGGATACAGGACAAGTGGGGAGGCCAAGTCCTCACTTATTGTCAGAGTAAATGTCACTTTTGGAGGTCCAAAAGGTCTTCAGTGGGGAGGCCTGATCCAGTGGACATTTTTCAGTGAAAATTGAAGTGTCTCGTTTCTCTCTAGAATCTGCACCATCAGAAAGATCT
Source organism: Sequoia sempervirens (assembly GCA_007258455.2). NCBI lineage: Eukaryota > Viridiplantae > Streptophyta > Pinopsida > Cupressales > Cupressaceae > Sequoia > Sequoia sempervirens. The sequence continues at coordinate 27,063 of VDFB02367626.1, forward strand.
CGGCATCCTGATTCCAACACAACTCGAACGGAGCAAAAAGGAGTCCATTTGCACGAGTTATAGCCAGTCAAACCTTCGGTCAAACTAAGATCAGGGGCATCCAGAAGGCGAAAAAATGGCATCATCAAAAATCAATGAAACCAGCGTCATCGCGAAGAGCTCGTCACAAGCTTTTCAACGCAATTCGTTTCATCGAAATCCGACAATGGAGGCTCAACTTATCAGCAGTCAAAGTTTGCAGTTGACTTGTTGAGCTAGATCGTACGGATGCTGACGTCAGCAGTCAGTCCGTACTGCACGGAATACAAGTGGATGAATTTGGGCATGACACGTGGCAGTAGAGTCATTGTACGGACCCAATCAGGTGATGACACGTGTCATCCGTACGTCGACGTGGCAGTCCGGTCAGCGTACGAACTATCCTCGTCAGCGTCGATGTGGTAGTCTCCATCAGCAGATGAGTCAGCTTGGACAGCGAATGGTAGAATGACACGTGGCAACCTCGTCTGTGTATAGTTGGCGGACACGTCGGCTGTGAGCCAGCACCCACGTCGGAAACATTTGAGCAGTGTCAGCAAATTACATTTCGCCACGTGGCACCTTCAGGACATGCCACGTGGCCTTGGCTATCTCTATCCGCGGATTCAAAATTTGTTTGTTTGGTTTGTTTTAAGAAAAAAATTGGTGGGATTTGATCCCGTTACCTGCACTCCACCAACCAACGCTCGGGCCATTACACCCGTCAATCTCGGGCTTAACATGTATATCAGGGAGTTCGGTTTTGTTAAAGATTTGTGGAGGATTGGTTTGTTTAAAACAAGCGGCCGACGGTTTGAACCCGCGCCGGCTGCTCTACCAAAATGAGAGTCCACCGTTGCACCGCGGGAATCTTCTAAGTATATGTATGAGCGTGGTTCTTTTTGTTGTTTTATAAGTGGTCGAGCCTCTAACAAATGGCTAATTAAGCCTAAACAATCAAAACTACCCCTAACCATCTGAAACAAAAAAAGATTGCAAAAGCCAAAATATACATGATACGAGCTGATCAGGGAGGTTATGTAATTAATTGAGTGGTTAGGCCTAATTAGGCAAGTTTTTTTGTATAAAAAGGGGTGTAAGGTGAGAGAGGGGATTAAGTTTTTTTCAGGTGAAGGAAGTCTTGATGCTGAAGCAACACGGAAGAGAGGGGTCTTGCTGAAGAATTTTCAAGCCATTGTTGAATGTCGGAGCCTTGTTATGCTGCCAAATTGATGGTCTTGGTGCATCATTTGTAATAGATTTTGGAGTTAATCGGATCGGTCTCTCTATTGGAGTGGACCCGGAGACGTAGTCACTTTCGTGACGAACTCCGTTATCAAGCGTTGTTTGCACTTCTCTTCTTCTCTCTCTTTCTGTCTCTCATTTCCTTTCTTTATGTTAAATCACCTTGTTATTTCTTTCATTCTGTTATTTCCTTAAGTTAATTTTGATTTAATTAACTTGAAATAATCATTGTAAAAGCATTGTAAAAGTTTAAAAATTTATACTGCAATCTAGTCTAGATCCTATATAGATCACCAGCATATCATAAATGTAATTTCAGTCATCTAGAAAGCAATAAATTTTCTTATGGAATGTAAATTCAGTCATAGCAATTAAGCATTGAGTTTCAGTCATTAGCATATAGTATTAGTGAGTTAAAGTCCATTGTATAAGGTCTGATTGCAACTCTTGAACAGCTTGTTATTCCTTTCATATCTTCTCAATACCAAGTTTGAGTAATAAGAAGTTTACTTTCCAACTATTTGTTAAAATGTCTCTCATATATAGTTGCATTGTATTAAACTAGTTTGCATGCCAAATGTTTGTAGAAATGTTCCTTGGCTGTAGGTTTACTTTTTATATCATATTTTCATGTTTATGCATTCGCAAGGTACAAAAACACATTGCACATCATCTTAGGACATTGCTAGATGCTTGGAAACATTTGGGAATCAATTCTATTGCATTTGTATTCATCAAAAGCATTTCAAATACAATCTGAAACTTATTATCAACAAGTTGGAAGTTGCAAGCAAAGTGTTTGTCAAAATTCCAAGGGTAGAAAATTAGTGTTTTTGGATCAGTTTTGGCAAGGCACTTTACAATGGCTAACATATTCACATTAGGTCTTGGTACCTTGTGAACTAAATGAGATTATTGGTGCCTTATTTGGAGTGTTGTAAAGTTTCGCAACACACTTTCACACTTTTCTAGGGTTTTATTTAATAATTGGGCTTCTTGATGCTTTAATTGGCCTTATTTTATATCTACAAGCCTCATTTAATGCATCTTTTTAAGGATGTTATTGACACAAATCAGCATCCAATAATAATTCAAGTGTTTTTAGGTTGTGTGGCCCAAATTTGGTAGTCTGGGACTCATTCACCACCTTGGGAAAATAAGTACCACCTAATTTTTTGGTCTCGAACCTAGTTTCATGCCTTTCTAAGTAGTTTTGAAAATGGTCCAATAAATTATTTCTAATTGGAATCATTCACTGCCTTGGGTGAATGAGTCTTGTGTGGCCCAAAATTAAAATTAATTTAGATTCTAGGTGGTATTTTATCCTCCTAGATCCGATGTTGGCTTATAGTGTTATAATTTTTGGAATTCTTGCATAATTAAGTATAAATACAAGGTTCTTTCACTCATTTTCACCTAAGACTTTTGTGAGAGAATCCTTATAGAAATTTTGAGTTCATAAGAGCATTTGAGTATTTACAAGAGCATTCAAGAGAATATTATCAAGCATTCTAGAGTATTAATCAAGCATCATATCAAAGATTTCATGCATCATGTTTGTTGTTGAGCTAACAATTGTGATGTAGGGTTTGATGATTCAAGCTAGCATATCATTCAAGATCTATCACATTCAAGCAAGATTTAATGTCTGCATTCATTGGAGCCATCTCACACATGTTTGCAGCAATTCATTGCTAGGGTTTGGTGAGTTGCAGTATCATATTTTGTTCATTTATCATTATCCATTCCTATTTCATATTATTTCAAGGTTTGAATATCAAAAAGGGGTTTGACCAAGGAAAACCCCTATCCACTAACAAAACAACATTTTTATCTCTCTTTAGTGTGTGTTTTGTAGGTTTAGATTTAAGAAACATTGAGGAGAAATTTTTTCAAATTGTTCAAAGTTATCAAAGTTGTCACTTTACATTCGAGATACTTGGAGAACTTCTACAAGTTGCAAATCAGGGATTCATATTTGGAAATCAGTTGGGAAGCACAAAGTAGACCTTGAAGTTCTAGAAAACCCTAACTAGAATGATTCACCACTTCTAATGAATGAGTCCCAATTTAGGTCAAATTTTACATTTTTATAGATTCGAATACCCATTTTCCATATTCTTGTTTCTGCACAAAAACCTAGATCTAGGACTGATTCACTCATTTTCACCTAAGAATTTTGTGAGAGCATCCTTATAGAAATTTTGAGTTTACAAGAGCATTCAAGCATCATATCAATTATTTCATGCGTCATGTCTATTATTGAGCTAATAATTGTGATGTAGGGTTTTATGGTTCAAGCTAGCATTTCATTCAAGATCTATCACATTCATGCAAGAGTCAAGGTCTACATCCATTGGATCCAACTCACACATGTTTGTAGCACTTCATTGCTAGGGTTTGGTTAGTTGCAACATCATATTTTTTTCATTCATCATTCTCCATTCCTATTTCATATTATTTGAAGGTTTGATTACCAAAATGGGGTTTGACCAAGGAAAACCCCTATCAACTAACAAAACAACATTTTTTTTCTATTTATTGTGTGATTTGAAGGTTTTCATTGAAGAAATGTTGAGGAGCAAGTATGGAAATATTTTTCAAACTGTTCAAAGTGGTAAAATTTGTCACCTTGCATTGGAGATACTTGGAAAACTTCTACAGGTTACAAATTGGGGTTTCGGATCTAGAAATCAGTTGGGAAGCGTGTAGCATACCTTCAAGACAAAATTCATGCCTTGAAGTTCTAGAAAACCTTAATTGGATGGATTCACTACTTCTAGAAAATGAGTCCCAATTTAGGTCAAAATTCTTATTTTTACAGATTCAGATACCTATTTTCTAGATTCCTTTTTCTGCATAGAAACCTGGATCTAGGACCAATTCGTCCAACTTGGCGTATGAGTCCCAATTAGCATTAAAGTCAAAATTTCTAGCATTTCAAGGCCTCATTCAATATCCTTCCAGTTTCTAGGTGCACACATTCCCTCCTATAGGTTTATGTTCTATTTTACATACTTTTCTAGGTCATTTAGTGAAGCATTGCATCATATTAGGGTTTAACACTACATCTAGCATTTCATTTATTTTTCCAAGCTCTAGCTTGATGGTGAACCCCTAATTAATCTCTAAACTACCCTAGGATAACTTATTGTCAAATATCTTCCTTCGTTCTTCATTGGATTGAGATCTCTAGGGTTATCCTTGAATGTTGACCATAGAAAGTTTGTTTCCCTAGGTCTTAAACCCTTGTGGTGCCAAAATTCTATCTTACAAGTGGCTAATGAATCGCTTCTTGAAAATCTCTATTTTTTTCAAAAATCATATTCCCTAATAAGGCCCCTAGCGAAATACTTATTCCTTCATCATGTGTCCGTAAAGAAATAAGTTGAGAAATTTATCTCCCAGGAGGGAGAACCTTTTCCTGTGGAAGAAGTTTTGACTTTCCCCTTGCGAGGGGGCTTTCTTCCTTTCAAATTCCCTGATGAAGTGAAATATTTTGAAAGGATTCCTTGATGTTAAATTGATTTACAAAAAATATTGTTATCACTTTCAAACAAAGTGTCCCTTGAGTGGACCCCTTTTCTTTTAAAGGGTTCCCAAGGGACCCCTTTGAAAGATCTTCCTTCAATTTTTTTACTGTCTACATGACTGTTTACTTGTCTTCCTACATGGTTTCTTTTTTATATTTAACATGTTTTATCTACGGATTAACATGTTTCTTTACAAGTGTGATTGTGAAACTTCTTTTCACTCAACCTCTATGGAATCCCTCACATCCAACCTCCTTCGGGTTTGAGCACCTGGGGGGTGCCTTCTTTGCAAGTTTGAGGACTTGTGAACTGCTTTCATCCTATGGGATTTGTTCACCATTGGTCTATGGGCCTCTAGTGCATGATGTTCAACTCTCTTTATGACCAAGTACCTGTGGAGCCATTTTCTTTCCGTACACTTTTGAGCATGCCAAATTGTGGTTTGCTTCCTCGATGATTCAAGTATATTTTCTTGGAACTCTTTCAACCTACTTTACTAAACACTAATTGACAATCATGTTTGCTAAAAGGGGGGAAAATGAATAGAGTTTAATTTTCACCCCCTGTAAAGTTTCCCTTTTACACCTTACACTATATAAAAATCAAACCTAACAATGTAATTTCACATCCTCCATTTGTACTCCATCCACTTGGTGCCTATTTGTAGTGTTGATGGGGGAATTTCTATTGGGGATGTGCCTGTGGCACGTAAATTTCTTCTTGGTGCATTGTTGTACTGACAAGATTCCTACTTCTGGAATCAGTAGAGTTGTTACGTTCACCATTGGGGTTGAAGCATAATGTATCTGCACCCTTCAACGTACCTCTAACCGCTCTTTCCCTCCTAAATCACCTTCAAATGACTATCTTTGATTCTCATTCATACCTCTAGACATTCTTGGAGAGCTTCTTCACAAGTCTCACATTCTCTCATGCTTCTTAATTGCTTGCTGCACCATCAACTCCACTATTCCAATATCACAAAATTCTTCACATCTACAATAGAAGCTGGAACTTGGTGTCTTGTGAGACTTCCTTCAAAAGCGTTGCGGCCATGTCGAATTTTCCATAGTTGTATACTTGCATTCCTCTCTCATTTTCCTTGAGTGCCTTTGGTCAAGGGTGTTGTTATTTGTTTACTATTGCACTATTGTTGGATTTGAGTAGCATATAGCTCCTTGTAGTGTTTGATATTTTTCTTTCTACCATAGTTTCTTTATCGCTTTTCTATACTATTGCTATATTGGCTTTCTATGGGGATGGAAACACCAAAATGGGGGTTTGATTATGGAAAGCCTCAAAATATCCCCAACATTTTTCCTTTCTCTTCTATGTGTAGGTACTTGTACATGTGAAGCTTGCAAAAGAACTAGACATTTTGTGAGTTTAATTCTTACCCTTCTCATTCTTGTCATTTCTTATAACATCTCTCTTAGTATTTCAAATATTTTATCATTTCTTCTTTCTTCATCACTTCAAACTTTAGTACTAAAAACCTACTAATAGCTTAGCTATTAGTAGGTTTTTAGTACATCTGACTATCCTTTTTCACTGTTTGTCTATTTGGATGACAACACACATGTGAGACTCCAATGTGTCACACTATCATCCCTATTGTGCACTATTGTCCTCTAGAAAAGAGTTGATAGAGTCACTGTGTGTTTCAAAAACCTACTTGCTTAGTCCAAACATAACTTTCAAGTTAGTAGATTGATAGAAGCAGTGTGAGTGCTCTTCTTTCTCTATCCTTAGCATCAAAAGCTTTCCTAAATACTTTTCCAACTTGAGGTAGATTAGGGAAACCTTCTACTCTTGGCATTTCATGACTTGGAGCCTTGGTGTGGTTAGTCCCCCTCCTCTACACCATCCAAACTTCATAAGGATTTTTATCAACAAGAGATGAACAAGGAGATCTATTAGCCAAATAATATGTAGTACTTATAACTCTTGCCAAAAAAAATCTATTAATCTTAGCACCAGCTAACATGCTCCTAGCTAGATCTCTATAAAGATTTGGTTCATTCTTTCTACTACCCCATTTTTTTGGGGTGTATAAGGAGTATTCTTTTGCCAAACAATACATGCATGCTTATAGAATTAATCAGATTCCCTAGAAAAATATTCACCCGCATTGTCAGATCTCAATGCCATTATCTTATAATCTATTTGCTTCTTGAAACTAAGGCTTTAAATTCCTTAAACTTAGTGAAAACCTCAAATTTTGCATGTATAAAATAAATCCAAGTGTATCTTGAGATATCATCAATGAAAGTAACATAATAACAATATTTTCCAAAAGAGTCAACATCAACTAGTCCAAAAACATTTGAATGAATGATCTCTAATAATCTCTTAGCTTTATTCATCCCATTAGGAAATGATGATATATGTTTTTTACCAAACAAACAATTCTCACAAAAGTCATTTTTCCAATAGAGTAATAAAAAATACCATAAACCAAATTTTTATTCAATATTTTTTTAAGACCCTTTTCACTTATGTGACCCAATCTATGGTGCCACAATATACATGCAATTTCAATGCCAGTTACATTAGAAGAGATACTAAAAGTGGAGGAATTAATCCTAAACAATGTCCCAATCTGAGATCCTTTAGCTATCACCAAACTCCCTCTTACCAAATTGTAACCAAAATTGTCAAACCTCACATGCATTCTAGAATCATTCAACTTAGATACTAAAATTAAATTTCTCCCAAGTCTTGGAATATGTAAAATGTGATCAAGGGTTTTAACCCTTCCACCATTGAAACACAACTTTACCTTTCCCTTACCAGTAATCTTCTTTATATTATTATCACCAAGGAAAATGTCTCCCCTATCATAAGTTGAATATGAAGTAAACCTCTCCTTGTAAGGAGTCATATGGTATGTGCAACCTAAATCAATAAGCCAAGCATCATCAATAATAGTGTTAGAAAAAATAAACAAAGCATCAAAATCACCATCTTCTTAGGAAATTTTCAAGGAATTATTAGCCTTTTACGACCACTATCAGGATAGTGTCGAGTGCAGTGGCCAGTATCCACCCAGTGTATGTGTGGTTGAGTGGTGTTAGCTTCACTTTAGGCATGTGTTAGTTGATGGGTTCGTGCTTTCACCCGCTTTATTGCCGGATAGTAGTCGATGTTGCAGTTGATTCATTCTGTGTCGGGTCAGGATTCAAAAGCGAGTGCTCATTTAGGAGAGGGGGGGGCCTACCGAGATGCTATAAGCTATAACTTTTCCCACCCTGCTGGGAAGCATGGGCCACCTTTCTTTATTAAGTCTGGAAGGGATGGGGGAAGGGGAAAGGAGCAAGGTCCACCAGTGATGGGTATCTCCCATACAAATTAAGGAATTGATCTATCAAGCGAGTGATAGCTGTCCACTTGACCAAGCACTGCTTCTAAAGCATTGATCCTTAGAATAGTAGGGCCCACCAAACTATAATTCCCTCCACACCGGGGGTGGGTGGGTGGAAATAGGGCCCTAGCCTCCCACCCTGCAGCCTCAGGGGGGTTAAGTCTCCATCGAGCCCTTCTATTCATTTATTGAGCCATAGAATTTTAGGGCACCCATAGAATTTTAGGGCCCCTAATATTCTAAGGGCGTATGTGATATGATGCCAACCAAAAGCCCTCTCCGAGAAGAGCCAAAGGAAGATAGGAAATAAGGGGAATTAATAATGAACTAAGCCCACCAACCTTCTCAGGGAAAGAAGACCTTCATGGCTGCTGTCTCTAGGGGCTGCCATTAGAAGGGAGTTCTAACTCCATTGGTTGGTGTAGATTCAGATGTATACATATTTGTAACACACATGTATATCCATATGTAGATGGGGATAGCCACCAGAGACAGCATGGGACAAAGAAAGGGATGGGTCCGCTGTGAGCTCAACATATCTAGCTCATCCCTCCATAGATAGATAAAGGGCCCATCTCCCAGTGTCATGGTATAATCGTGCCTACCACGTAATCCCTAGGGCCTTTCTCAAGTGTTGATCAAAAGCATGCTAGTTCCCACCCATCCCATTACGAATCAGATTCCTTACCCACCCCTATGTATCTTACTTGGGAAGCACATCTTTCCACCGTGTATCAAGATGCCATGAGTTATCCATAATTATGTATATGAGAATCAGACCCGCTCTATCTCCAACTATAGCCTCCCACCCAAGGCCTATCCTGGCTATCCTCCCACAAATATAATCTATCAGGCCCCTTAGAATATACGAGGGGTCGGTCCTGCATGCACGAAGGGCCTGACTACCAACTGCCCTACTATTCACCAGGGGGCAGGGCCCGGGCCCCTAAAAGTTTTCTATGGTAGGCTTATCCTAGCAGGCGTGCCTTCGGTGCCGACCATATTGGCCTTACGGTGGGGTTTGTGGTGGGGATTATAGTTCCCATGCAAGGGTGGCTGGTACTTCGTAGTGAAAAAGGGAAAGAGCTTTCATGTGGCTCGATACATATATAGAGTAGTGGACCCAATGGCTAGCACCTGGCCCTATTTGGGATGTCTCCAAATGCTAAGGAACTTGTTTGGACTAGGTTTCTTGGAAATGCTCTTTATTCAGTCACTCGACCAGTTCAATTGATTGGATTGAGATAGCCCAGGAGGTTGAAACTCGCCTTAAAGAGCACGAGATCCCGAGAGAGAATAAAACCAACTGGGTCAGGAGAGGTAGGCAGGAATAGAGAACTTAACTACCCACAACATCATCGACCTACCCACCCTAATCGACTATTGTCTACGTATTAACAACTAAGCCTACCTGAACTTTTCTCATCCACGTCTCTACCAATCATTGTTCTTGTCATCTCCCTTCCACCTCTCATGTCCACTTGTACCTATCTGATTGGGAATTCCAAGCACTAAAATGGCTAGTAAACCCTAGCTCCACCCTAGTGAAATCATCTCAATGAATGGAAAAAAGGCTATAGGGAACATCTAGAATCTTCTGTCTCAAATCGTATCGAATCATTATTATTATTTCTCCCCCTACGACCTATGATTCAAGTGAGGGAGCATGTATAGTTAGTTCGTCGATCCATTTATCTGGGCGGGAGGGACCCGCTAACACTTCCTCATTCCGGATCCCCGGGCCCTTGTCGGTTGTGAGAAAGAACTCCACCCGATAGATAGCTAGCTCCACCTGCTTCTGATGTCCACTCATATGAATAAATAGCTCTGATTCCCCACACCTTCAGGCGAGTTGAGGAATCCCACTTGATCGACAGACTCCGACTCCCTTCTAGCGGATGAACCAAGGGGGGAATGACCTAGAAATGCCTAACTTGATCCGACCTGCTGTCGATCAATCACTCTTGATGGAGAAAATGAGGGTTCGGCCGGAAGTTAATCACTCGGCTTGGCAAAGCCATACAGATCGGGCTTTCTCGGGGTTGCTCGGTAGAAGGCTTTATCGGTCGCCATAGAATTTTAGGGCTAGAGAAGGGTGGCCTATTGAGGGTGATAGCCAATGAAGCAAAACTCGGTCACCCACCCTACTATTCTAAGCATGATCTTGATTCAGATAAATGGGCCTTAGAATAGTAGGGCGGGTGGGGGGGGTTGCCAAGGTTGGGTGGGACTAGAAGGTTCCCGAGCTGAGGAACAAGATCATTAGATAGAGGAGACGGAGTTGGGTTAGCCATAGAATTTTAGGGCAAGGCAGATCTGGAGGGATGAAACCCGCTCAACCCAATTCCGTTACTGAGCCGAGGGAAGGAGGACCGGCAATAAGGCCCCCCACCCTATATCTCCCCCCACCCAGAAAGTAAGCGCCCCCCATGAACCCCGGGCTATAATTGTCTTGGGGGCGGGTGGGAGCCCATAGAATTGTGGGGGGGAAAGGGCCTAATTTGAGGCTAAAATTGACCTTAGAATAGTAGGGGCCCCACTACTATAATTAATCAGAAATATATATGTAACATGCCCAATTATAGTAGTGGGGAGCCCCTACTATTCTAAGGCGCGGGAGTGGGGAGTGGGAAATCTTTCACATCTTTGTAGGGCCCCATTTGAGAAGCGTGATAGGTGGGGTGGTTAAGTCATAAGGAGTGCCAGGTAGGTTTGGTGCACTTCCACCCAACACTAGGTAGGGGCTTGCCCGTCCCCCGTCACTTTCCACCCACCATGAAGGCCCCCTTCTTTCATATTATTGGGCCCACCCAACCCGAACCCATAGAATTTTAGGGGCCCTCCCCACTGGGTGGGTGGTTAAGGCTATTCCACAACAACAACAGAAGGAACTGATATAAAGGGGGGCCCGAGGAACCGACGCCCCCCAAGGGTTTTCCCAACCTTCATCCAAGTGGGAGGCGGATGGGAGGGAGAGGTCAAACAATTGGGAACAAGTGTTTCCATTGTCAGGGATGAACGATTGGTTGAATGCATTTGATCAGATGCCTATGACACTGGGGGACAATGCCCGACGCAAGCCGTTGAAGGTTGCCTGGAGTGGTGATGGGGATGCCGGTACCTATGCTGATACATCAGATGATTTGGAACCATTCGCGCTAATGTTGTTCGATGGTGGGCCCCAGCTACTGCGATACCGGTTCCCCACCCAGAATAGGCTCTTCTCCCCCCGATGAACCCTTGTACCGAGCCTCTGCTACTAATGAAACTCCTACCTCTTTCGTGATCTATCATTGTCGCTCGATCCGTAACTGGCATGGATGCAAGAACCAACAAGCTCTTGCCCCTACAGGGTGCCCCAGTTCCCAAGGGAGCACCACTATATGTAACTGCTCCATCCACATTCCAGGGGTGTGGATTGAGCAGATCCAGTTAGAACTTCAAAAATAAACTCTTGGCACAGGTGTAGATGGGGCTCATCAGTCCTAGGCTATTGTTCAATCTCTCCCTACTAGGTCCGGATTGGAATCACATCTGATCTAGAGGAAGGCTAGGGTGGGGTATGTATGGTGGCCCATATGCGCCCCTACCCAGATGAATCAGAGTAAACTAATTGCAAGGGCAGTGGTAACGAGTCGACAGGGAATCTGAATCCCTACTCTTGTGCGCCCACCACCTGATCCTGGGATGGATACTGATCTCTATTACCATCCATTGATCATAGATACTGATACAGCAGCTTGAGAAGATATGGTGATTCGAGTAAGGCCGGGTAGGCCCCTAAGGGGTAAGGAACACAAATGAATAACTACTACCTGTCTCTGTCCGGATGTGTCTAGGACCGGGCCTTCCGTGCCTGCTGGGGGAGGAGTTCGGAGCTAACTAGGGATGAGAGAGGGGATCAGACATGGGTTCTAGGGAAGCACTAGGAGGAGACCCTAACTCCTTCCCCTACCACTTATGAATAGATCTAGATATAGATATAGAGGGGGTCGACATCATCATGATTCTACATCGTTTTATATACGTGATACGACTGATGGCCTATCTATATCTATGCTGGAGCCAGAACAACTAATCTACTGAAGCGGGGGGGCTCCCACCTGCCCCCAAGCCCCATTATAGCCTTTAGATGTCCTCTCTTACCACAATTCCAACAGCTTACTCTACTCTTCCTATGGGTTTTACAAAATCCTTTAGACTTGTCTATCTCTTTGTCCCCTTTAGGTCTTCCTATTTCTTTGGACCTTCCTTGCACATGCAAGGCATATTGGGAGCTTGCATTCATGGACTTTCTTCTCATCTCTTATTAAATAATTATACAAATAATATTATGCATCTTCAATTGTGTACCACCACCACTTATGGAAACGAATAGATTTTCAAAATATTTGGGTAAAGAACAAAGAAACAAAATACATTTATCTTCTTCTTATATCTTAACATATATATATGAAAGCTGACTTATAATCATATTAAAATATTTTAAATGTTTTACAATAGAATCAACATCCTTCATTTTCATAGAATACAAACATCTCTTGAGATACAACTTATTAGTTAAACTTTTTGTGTGATAGATTTCACCTATCCTCCTCCACAATTTGAATGCGGTAGATTCTTCTCAAATATCCAAGAGGACTCAATCTATAAGAAATAATCTAATGGTTCCTTGTGCCTTCTTATCCATTTTGTTCCAATCTTCATTAGAAATTTTTTTGGTTTCCTTTCACTTGAAACTACCAACCAATGATCTTTCTCTTCAAGGAGATCCTCCATATTCAACTTCCACATCTTGTAACTAGTTCCATTGAACTTCTCAATATCTAGACAGGAGGTAGAAGCCATGGTTTCAATATTTTTCACAAATCTACAAAACCCACAATGCTCAAGCTACTGTTTCAACCAAAAAACTTTTACACTCAAAATATAGGCACCAATCTCTTAATAGAACCATTAGCTCTGACACTATAGACATGTAAAATATACTGACATACTTGAACCCGATTATTAACACCATTTCATCCTAAATCATCTCTTAGTCTAACCATTTAATTGAATACCTTTATTTGATTAAATTCATCAATTTTCCTCTCTTAATTAAATAAATCGTTTTATCTAATTAAGTCTTTCTCTCTTGTTTATTAAATCAATTTACCTGATCTAATTAACCCTGTCTCCATATTTAATTAAATCTCTAAGGTCTATCTATTAAATTAAATAAATTAAACCTTGTTTAATTTAAGCTAACCAACCATCCCCTTTAGTTAAATAAATCAAAATATTTATTTAACTAAGTCTAAAATCACATTCTTCTCATCTTTAATTTAAATAAACCCATAAATCTACATGAAATTTGTCACATCACTTAATCCCTCATTAAATTAATTGACCCTTGATTAATTTAATCCTAATTCATGTTCCATCCTCTAGCTTTTTCCACTTTCACATGAAAATAGATTTAATTCATTTATTAAATATCTATTTTCTCTCAACATGGCATAATGGAGGAATATTCTCTGAAATTTGAATTCAAATCCAAGTGGAATTTTTCCTTCCAAAAAGGAATTCACTTCACCTAACAAGTCCTTTTTCCTTGATCTAAGTGGAATTTAAGGCATTTATTTTCCCTCTTACATGTCATTTCACCATTTTTAAATTCCACCTAATTGCATTTATGGGAACATTCATCAAAATGTGCACATCCTCCATCCATCCATCTCTTGACAAGTGGCACATTACCATTGGTTGAATGTTGGTCCCACATTGCTTCATTTTGGGCATTTCTCGATCCTATCATTATATAAATAAGAGGCTTCTCTCCTCATTTGATCGTCCACAATTTGAGAAAAGTTAATCTCTCCACATTGAGAGCTAATTTTATCCATTTCTTATCAAATGTTAGCTAGGTTATGTAGGTTTTTCATCTTGGAGCACACTTGAATCTTCAACAAAGTGGATCACTCTTCGTCACCAGTCAACATTGCATCATCGGAGTTGGGAAAGGGCCAATTTTCACATCAAATTAGCATCAATTCCCCCATGGGATTAGGATTTTTCTTGTTTAATTAGGATTCAATCTCTTTTATTACTTTCTTATTGTGTTCTTCATCTCTTTTCCTAATTTAAGCTTTGTGAATGGATTTCATGGCGAACTTAGATTCTAACTTGCATTTCAATCCTCTAATGTGTTTGCTTGTTGCCTCTTGTAGGTATTAGGATCTCGGTTCACACAGATACCAAATGTTGGAAATCAAGGTATAACATGTAGCAATATGAACTTATTAAAGTTATTGAAAATATGAAATTATATATTCAATATTATCATAAAAAGATTATGTGGTTGACAATTTTAATTATGAAAGAAAAAGTAGAATACCACAAGTTTTCAAACACAAGTGACACAAGATATACATGGAGAAACCCTTGAGAGAGAAAATTCCACACCCAAAGAGATCCAATGTTTATATTAATCTTCAAGGAAGTTCACCAATACAATAATTCTCTCTATATTCTAACAACACTTCGTCACTTTGACAACCGATAAACAAACTCTTATAAACCACCATATCAAGGCTCCAAAATATAGAATTTTGTGGGAGAGAATACCACAAATTATATCCAAAAACAACAAGAAAAACCACCTAGACTAACCCACACCCCCATTAGTGTAAATCCCATAAACATAGAATAAGATATTGAATAATTTCATGGACTTCCCATGGGTGCCTAACCCACAACCAATAAGAATTGTTCAATACCAAGTGCTCCTCTGATGACTTCATGCAAGAACATACACCAACATGCAAACATAAGCACCAAACCATACAAGAGAATGTAAAACATGTAAATAACATGCAAGAACATGCACACCTAAGTGGGCCCCACTCATAAAGTTAGATACCCAAGAGTAATATCCTCCCAAAATAATCTTTAACTATCACCATAATGGGTCCACATCTTTGAATGTAATTACAATTTATCATAGGAAAATAACTAAGAAATATTTTATCCCTCATGTCCCCTAGAACACTTTCCAAATAATATGGAGACACATAAATTAACATAGGATGGAAATTATAATGTCACCTATCCTAACAAGCAATTCTTGACCTCTTATGGCACTCCATAGTGACAGAGATTTAGAATACCACCAAACATTCCAACACCCAGTTATGGGTCAATTCAACGTTCCTTTGGATTTTTAATGCATAGAGAGGAAAGAAAATTATAAAATACAATGAATTGATTCACCTTACAGTAAGTTAGTATCATGAACAACTCTAATACCATGTAAAATCATGTGAATCACAAAGATAAATAACAAGCACAATAAACAAAGAATAAATGAAAATTTGTATGAAGTTGACCAATCTATTGGATCAACAAGATGTACATAAATAGAAAGGATAAGGGAGCTTGATCTCCATGAAATGAGGATAAAAATCCTCATACATGGAATGGCAGTGAGTTTCCTACCAAAAAACTAGCATGAGGTGTTGAAAGTGAGTTGACACCTCAAAAACTCCTAACTTTGACACCTCATGTGAGAAAGTGTTAATGAGACACATTTAACTAGTCTTAAAGCCTAAGTGTATTCAATATATACACTAACAATATACCACATTTTGTTTAAGCATTAAACCTAAGGGTATTATGTATCACAATATAATCACTCATAAGTATGAGTTCAATTGAGATGTAAAATTTTTTATTAGTCCTTTGAATATAATTTCTTTATTTTAATGAGTTAACTAATTTACTAGAATATATAGCTTAAGAATTTAATCCTATGAAAATAATTTAAATAATTTGAATAAGATAAGTGTATTGAGATACTTTATTCTTTAAATGGATCATGTATAAAATCTCATTATTTCTCTAATTGATTCAATTTTTTATTTAAAAAAAATGGATGACATTGTGAAAACTCTGATTAGAGAAGGAATGAGGAAAAATTACATCATGGATGGGGGCTCAAAGGATTCATTTTGAGCTAAGTGTACAATTGTTAATATAAAGAGGAATGGAAGATAGAAAAAGAGAGGTTCAAAAGTATAAGATATTCTAGAACCCCTAGAAAAAGTTGAGTGAACTATTGGAACTATGGAATGTGGGGAAATGTAAATAAGGAATGCTAAAATAAGAAGGAAAATTATAATTATTCTTCCACTAAGAAATATTATAATGATGGTGATAATGATAATTTATTTGTTTATGTTAATGTTTCTAGTGATGGTTCTAGCTCATTGACTAAAATAGCTCCTACCATATTACTTCTCACAATGAGTGGTTCTCACCTAACCAATATTATGATAGAGGAGATGTATTCCTTGGTGAAAATAGTTTCCATAAACTTTTTGACTATGAAAATGTATAATTATTTTTTATAGTGAAGAGAGCATAGAAACTCTCAATGTTGTTTTTTTACTATCTTTCAGAGAAATATTCTTTCAATATCAAAGTTGAATGATTTTGGAGTACATATTACATTCAATACATTTTTTTGGATTTTAGATACAAGAAATTTAGTTACAATGAGAGGCTTATAATTTTGAACTATATTTATGCTTGGTGTTTCTATATTCTATTATTTTTTGAACATAACTAACATTTCTATTAAAAACTCTTGTATGTATTGGCACTGATGTTTAGAATTCATTGGTAAAAAAATTATTTAGAATATAAACTATAAAATTATGGTTAATGGTTTTTCCCTTATTCTTGTGAGTTGTATTTCTATGAGAATTGTATGTTTAGAAATAATAATAGGTTTTTTCTGTGTTTGAACTACTAAAGAAAAATATGTTCCAAAATTTATTCACTTAGTTTTGTTTAGCTTAGTTGATCTTGATTATATTGGAAAATGATGATATTATCTTTCACTTATATATAAATACACAAAATGCACCTAGGTTTATTTTATTATAATTAAATTTTAGTGCTTTCTCTAAATTTAAGGATTTAAGGCTTTGTGAGATATAACCGGATAGGGAAATAAATGTCTTAAGATATCATAATGGATTTGAATATTGATTTAAAGAATTTGATGAATTTTGTAGACATCAAAGTATTTTTAGACATAAAATTACCCCTTTTATGCCATCATAGAATGAAATTAAAGAGAGGATCAACTAAACCTTAATGCAAGAAGATAGAAACATTACGAGCATTGCATGACTATATTAGAGCTTCTAAGTTGACATTATGAGAACTACCTATTAATTTATTAACGAACATTTTTGTTTGACCCTTAATAACTCAAGTAAAGTTCTCTCTACTTCACATTTTATTATACTTGTATATGATTTTTTCATAGGCTTACAAAATTAATATAAGTTGTATCCCAAAGCTTAGAAAACTATATATTTTATACATGCTGAGAATGTTAAGTGTTACAATCTTTGGAATCCTCTAAACATAAAAATTATTTATTTTAATAATGAAATTTTTGATTATCTTAGGATATTTTTGATAGAGGATAATGAAAGTAAAATGAAGGAAGAAGATAGTGTATATTGAGACAAAGGTTGAGAAGTAAGAAAATAAACATGTTGAAGAATAAAATGATGAATTAAATGGAGTGTAAGAATAAGATTCAAGAGAGATTTATTAATAAGTTGAGAATGTAAACCAAAAAATATATATTTCACTTCAAACTTAAGCATATCTATAAGAAAATAGAAAATATATGATTAGTATAGCCCACCATATCTCCATTATGTTTTTATTTTATTATTTATTGATTATGAACCTAGATATTTTAGTGAGATTTTCTCGAAAAAGAGAATTATTATTAGATGAAAGATATATTAGAGGATATTATGGACTTAGTGTTGGCCTTGCCATTGCACCAAAATTTCAACTTTTCAATGACTGATAGAAGCATTAGTTAAGATCCACAGGAGGCGATTAGATCATGTCACAAACCCAAGCATTGTACAACAAGGAAGACCAAGTGACACGCCATCTCGCAATAATCCCCCCAACACAAGTGAGGGGTTTGAGCCTATGACTAGCTCTAATACCAATTTTTGGCCTTGTCATTGCACCAAAAGGTCAACCTGTCAATGCCCAATACAAGCGTCAGTTAAGATCCATATGTGGCGATTAGACCATGTCACAAACCCAATCATTGTGTTGCAAGGAAGACCAAGGGACACACCATTTTGAAACACATAGATGGATGTAATATTTGGGATTTTGTGAGAATTTACAATAGTAGATAATTATTCTTATATGTAAACTATGCTAGAGGAGATGATAGGCGTGGATAAATATCACACATGAGATCTTGTGACTAGTCCCAAGGGAATAAAACCCATTTCTTTCTTATTAGAGTTTATGAATAAATTTTTAGAACATGTTAAGTTGGGGAGGTATAATGTTATATTTTTGGCTAATAGCTAATCTAAGAGAGAGGAGGTTGATCTAGTGCAAAATTCTCTCATAATGTTAAATTATCTTATAATAGATTCTTATTTTCTATGTTATTCCATGTAATTTTTTTTAGTGCCAAAAATAATGTGGGACCAAAACTCCATAATTAATGGATTAATTCCTCTCTTTAGAAGATATTCTATAGTATCTATAAGGTCTATTAAATCCACCCCTTGGATGCTACAATTTATTTTCAATTCAATTACCAATAACTACAAACTTAATTGACTAAAAAATTTCCATCTAGCTTAGAATTAACGACTTCCTAACTTCTTCATTCACCATGGTGGTGTCAACTCAACAAGGTTAGAGTCATCCCTATAACAAGACCTAAACCTCAAGGGTTCAATCAGAATGAACCTACCTATGTATCCCCTTGTGGAAAGTTAGAGGCTTCACATTTTTCATAGAATCTTATTCTCTCCTCTTGTATGAGATCTCTTATCTCACCTTTAAACCATGACTATTTATTAAGCATAAGCTATTGACTTATTCCAATTATAATAGAATAATAAATAAATCATCATCATTTGTTGGTTTCATACCAAACATTACCTATCATTAGTGTGCAAACATACACAAATACACATGGGTCAAACAATACCATAAACCTATGGTCACACTGATTGGCTCATACACACATCATAAGTATGATAGTGATTGGCCCGTATGCACATCACAAATACAGTGGTGACTAACTCATGTGTATATTAAAAGTACAACATGGACTACATCATACACAAGTCACACATACCATAATGACTAACTCCAACATACATCACATATATCTAGTGGGAATAATATATATAATAAATTACATGTTCAGATAAAGAAAACATAGTAAAGTGGAGATGGATGCAATAAAATGCATGCATCAACCCACCACCTAATTCACAATCACATAAGACCTAAAGAAGATCTCAATTTGAAAAGGAATGTTAGTGCATCCCATACTACACTTTGGGTCCCATCCTTTTCCAATCCACTACCATCTGTGATGACAATCAAGCAGCCCATACTATTAGATTTTGTCACTAGCATGGGAATCAATAAATATATACATAAAAATTGAGACCATTTTCACAATAAGTGACTAACATATACATAATCATTGAATGACACATCCAAAATTACTAACACCTATGCATAGTGCATCCCTAATAGAAAAGGAATGTTGGTGAAGTGCACACTACACTATGGGTTCATCATTTTCCCTAGTTTTATGCAACATCAAATAATTAGGAAGATAATTCAATGTATCCCATTCTACACTGAGGGTTTTTCCTCAACCCAACACCTAGTTAAGTATACCATCAAAAATTTGGAAGAGGGTTTGATGTATCCCATACTACACAAAAAATTTATCCTCAATCCCAAGGATTTCCACAAGTATTGAACCTTTGCAACCCAATGGATTCCAAATTTAATCATGCCATCAAGAACAATCCTATTCACCATGAAAGAAGTAGATTCTAACATATATCACTTTATGGTCAACCCTAGTGATATTATCTACTATCTTCTTCACAATCTAGGGAAACACTTGGCATTGACCACCCCTATGCTATAGGTGATTCTCAATGAACCCTCATGATACAAATTTTAGCCATTTTTGTTGTTACCTTCATAATAGAATAACTACACATGAAACCACTTTTGTATCAAATTGAAAATATCCCCTATAAATACTTCACGTTTGTGATCTAGGTGAATGCCAACTAATGCAAAAGTCACAACAATTTCTCTAGGCATACAACATTGGCATGGTCCAATGAAAACCTGCTAATTGTTACGATATCATAACTAGGGTAGCCTTTAGCAACCTTTACCTTTGTGAACCAAGTGAAAGCCAAATAATCCCTTGAAATAGACTATACATCAATTATTGGAATGGTCCAATGATTTTCTATCATTGCTCAAATATCCTGAAGGTTCACACTTGTGGGGATCACACATAACAAGGTTCTCAATACTAAGCAAGTGGACCTAGAAAAAAGTATCACAATCAACTAATTTAGGAGCCCATTCATAGATTCCTATAGTTTTATATTTTAATTTGATAAATACGTTATAATTGTATTGAACAAACACAAGATTTCCTCTACTCAAAAAATATCAAATATAAGGTAGTCAAATCTAGCCACTTCATTCTGCTTACTATTAAGAAGCATATTGTGTATTAAATACAAGTTATCAGGTTTCCTTAACTCTTTCATAACAAATTAATATCCATTTAAACCTTAAACTAAACCCTACTAAAGAGAGAAGGTGAAATAAGATAGGAACAATCCCAAATCTTGGAGTTGTCCCCCCTAAACACTCCCCCTATGGACTTGAGTTCATAGGGGCATCATTTTCCCATTGACAACCCATGTACCCACTTCTAAACATGGTTAAATTCACACGTATTTCACCTTGCAAGGTCTCTCAAAGGACCTATGCACAAGTTCCTATAACCAATGTTTCATTGAGGATTTCCTTCAATTATTAACACGTGACAACAACTAGGAAAATTTTTAATTGTGCTCACAATATAGTAAACCTATATTAAGGAAATTTGACAAGGACATCCAAATATCAACTTTGACCCCCCACTTATATTAATCCCCATTCAGTGTGAGCATCCTAGAACCTATGTAATTAACTCTCAAGAATATTGGGAAAATTTTGTTACTCTAATGATAATACCATATACTTTATAACATATGGTTAATATTAGAAAATTATAGCATACAACGTGATTTGGTAATCATAGATATCACAAGTTTATTGACTCTAGATATCTTGATGCATTTTATTACAGTAATGAGGAACCCCTTAAACATTCCTCTAATAATGGGGGTAACCTAGTAGAATAAATATCACATAACATTGTCCAATAACCATTTCTAATAATTAGGGTATTGGAATATTAATGTAGTCCTTAGAACTATCTTTCTAACTATAGTGTCTTATTCAAATATAAGGAAGAATTCTTTCCTAGGATTCCCAACATTGACATAGAGTTTTCCTATTAAAGTTACAAGCTAGCTTAATGAAGGAAAATCATGTTGATGAAATAAATCACAATGGTATATGATTTTACCCAAATGAATCAATTCAACACGTCAAGATGATACATTACTAAGAACAATATTCTTGAGCTACCTTTGCATAGGGTGGTCACAATTATCAACTATTTATATACTTAGGTGAGAATTAGCATATCATTATCCTATATGATGCACTATAGACTATAATAGTGTCTTAGAAGTGTTAAAAATATGAAAAAGATTGGTGGTGTTGTAATTAATGTTTTCATTGACGTCAACACATTTCAGTATGTTGCAGATGTGATGAATTAATGAGTTTCCAAGTTCTTTTGAGAAAATTAATAAAGAGAAGTCAAAGTGACGAATGTGTTTAGAATGTGCTTTGGTATGTGCTCCGCATTTCTCCTATGTTGATCCTATTCTTGTGTGGATCCTAAGGTTTTCTAATGGTGATCTAGTGGTGATATCTCCTAAGTTGTAGTTTTTGGTTTGATGGGATGTGAAAGTTACATTCACCAGTGTGTGAATTTTTCTAGCAGAGTTGGTCTTCTATGGACTAGGAGAAATGTTTCTACTCCATATTCCTCTGTTGTTCTATTTCAGATCTTGTGGATCTTGAATATGTCTTATATTGGTGTTCTCTTGGTTTTGGCAAAGAATTTTGTGATTTGGTGTTTCAAAAGTCATGTTTCTGAGTTGCAAGTATGTGTTTGCACAGTTTGAATGGACTTATGGAAGGATTTTGGTGTTTGAAGATCATTACACTTGTTGTGGATGTATCTGAAGGAACTTCAGATGTGTTCTCATGCATAATTAAGCATGTTTCATCATCTGTGTGTCATCTTCTTGTTGGGAAGCATGTACATCAATGTTCATTTGTGTTTTCATTAGGTTTGGTTGACCTAGTGTTTACACTTCATTTGAGGAATTAAATTTAATTAAGGAAGCATGTGGTTGACTTGAGACATTATATTTTGGTCTTGCATAAATATTTTATTGGTCCACTCTCAATCTTTTCCATTGCCGGAATTTTGAGTTTATGACCTAATTTGAATTTATGAAATTATGTTTATGTGGATAACCTTGGAGAAAGTTTCTAAGGTTGAATATGGTATAAATACAATTTAAATTGCAAGTATTTAGAATGTATATGCAAAGTGATGAAGTAGGGCACAAATCATAAAAGAAGTGTGTGAAAGTGAGATGAGGCAACAATACTTCATTGTGTTAGATTCTTGAAGGCAGTGAGCTGAAGGTGTCTGCAA
Source organism: Sequoia sempervirens (assembly GCA_007258455.2). NCBI lineage: Eukaryota > Viridiplantae > Streptophyta > Pinopsida > Cupressales > Cupressaceae > Sequoia > Sequoia sempervirens. The sequence goes on from VDFB02367626.1 coordinate 49,960, forward strand.
TCTTCTGATCAAGGCTGTGAATGTGTATTAATTGTTGTGGTGGATCTTTTGTTCTCTTTTATATTAGTAGGAAGTGAGCCTTTCTGTTGGATAGTGATTCCTTTTTATAGGTAGTGAGCCTTTGTGTTTGGACAATGAGTCCTCTTCTGGGCAGTGAGCCCTTAGTAGTGAGCCTCTGTATTCGGTTTTATAATCTCTTTATATTGTGAGTTAATCCTCACCATGGTTTTTCCTTAATTGGGTTTTCCACATAAAAATCTAGTGTTCATTGTGTTGATTTAGTTTCTGTTATTTTTGTTTCATGATCATAATTAATAACAAAATAGTGTGGTTGTGGAATTGGTAAGTGTTGAAGTTTTGAATTTGAATTTGTGTGACAATTGATTCATCCCCCCTCTTAGTTGTCCTATTCCTATTTAACAAGGAGTATTGTCATAATCTAATACATACTCATACATTTGTGCATAACAACTTAAAAATACATTCACTCATAATAGACCATAGGGAAACAATAGTTAGAATATTGTTACAAGGATCCCTCGATAATAGGTAATAACTTCCTTCTTGCACAAGAAATTTATATTTCTACGTTGAGGAATTCTTATTTTTATATGTAACATGATAAAATTCCAAGACCCAGTAGTTCATGCCAATATTCAATGCTCTTACTAATAGGCATAGAGGTACTAAACATGATCACTACTCCCTACATAGTGATAAATTGATAATTTATAAATATGTATTGAACTATGATTACACATAAAATCTTACCTAGGCATCATTAGATTGTCCAATATCATAACAATATAATAACCCTTGATTTTCAACAGTAAAACTAAAATGTAGATATATAACTTTTAACATTAATGCAATAATACTCTTATTTAATTATATATTTTCCTTCAATCTTAAGAAAAACTCTACTTTTCCAAGAAGGTAAATTTTAGTCCTCTATTTACTAAGTAATACTTATTATATGATTACAATAATGCAGAAATGTATCATCACACTATTAATCTCCCAATGTGAACATCACTGAGGTTTCCTCTATGATGTCTTTTGTTTAATAGTGTAATATTTTCTTAAAGAATATTGAAATTGTCCTTGGTTTCTTTGTATTTTTTTATTTATTTTATCTATCAACTATGAATGACCTCTACAAATATTGAAAGTCACACTATACATAGGAAAATACACATGTAATACAATGGGTTACACATCCAAATATATGGACATATACCTACATGTGTGAGGAAATATCATATACATATCTAATATATACTCACACAAGAATTAAAAAGTGTTTCCGATTGTACGTGGTGCTAGAAGGATTGTATGGCACTTAAGTGTGTAGACAATACATAAAGGATGGGAAGTTTTATAAACATCTTTATATTATCTATGCAAAATTGTAACTCTATATGCCCAAACCCAAAAATGAAGGTATATATAATTTTTGAAAATCTTAAAACCACTTACTTGACCATATATCTATATTCCTCCTTCCTTATTGCACCCTCTTCACTTGCATGTTGCAATGGGTCTTTGTATCTCTAATAATTTTCTTCTTTCCTCTACAAATGGTATCTCAAATTCCCATTCATGTGACCATAATAAACGATGTTATTATCAGCATCAAGAAATAACCAAAGCGTGGGAAAATGATGAAAAGATGTATGGGAAAATGTTTGTGTCTTGCTCTCTATCTAGAAAGTAAGAATAGGAGTAAGAATCCCCTATGTTCCATTCTGTTACTCCAAAATCACCCCTTTATCTAATTTCAAACCCTTTAATGTTCCCTATGTCTAATGAAATTACTCCTTCCTTAAAACTTTGATGGTTTCCCTTTGCCTATTTGAAGATCCCATTTCAACACAGGTAGGAAGAATGTTGGCAATGGTTGGGAAATTTAGTTTTCCTCTTGCCAATTTCATTTGCTTGAAAGTTTCTACAACATTTTCAATGAGTCTACCTCGTTCATATCCTACAATCATTTCCTTTTTTTCTCATGAAACCACATTATTATGAGGCATACTTGTTAGAAGCCTCCTTCAAATTCTTGGTTGCTCATAAAACCTCTATTTTCCTGCCTTCAAACTACCTCAAGATCACCTCCACCTCAGTTTCTCATATTCTAAGGTTTTATACGCTTCTAAAATTGCACGAAAGTCATGTTTTATGGGAGTCTTTGATCACATTTTCACCCTGCGCAACCTTTTCTTCCAACAACCTATAATCCTTTCCTCTATCAACCTCTATTGCTCATGTCTTCAGGGGGAAAATATGCCTCAAACTACTTGAGAACTGAGAATGCATCTTTCTGGAGGTTGTGGGTCAAAATTTCCTTTGCGTGCATTGTCCATCATCTTCACACTAAAATTCTTGACAAGTTTGGGGGTTTTATGCCTCTTAATAGTGTTGGAAATATTTAACTTTTTTGACTGAGCCTTTCTCACGTCAACCCCCAATTTCACATACCTCTCAGGGGCTTTCAACAGGAAGTTTACTTTTTGGGATACTCATCCTTGTTCTTCTCCTGACTGCACGAGTGGTAGGTAATTTTAAATTTCCAAAATTTATTGTGTTAGGTGTTCAAATTTGAATTTTGAAAGGGAATTTTTGAATGTAGACAAATAGAAGGAATGTAACAATTAGTTTAGAGATCTATAGAAGATTGGTAGAAGAATTTTCAGAGAGTTGCAAGAAGGTGAGGAGCATCAGATAGCTCTAGATTAATCAATATTTGTAGGGAGCAACAAATAGCTTTTGATTGTTTAGTGTTTGTAGGGAGCAACAGATGGCTCGAGATTGTTCAATGTAGGAATAAGTAAAGTGAGCTTTGAGAAGCTTCTAGAATTGTTCTCTGTGTGTGTGTGTAGCTCCAGATTGCTACAAATCTAGTTTGGTATCTATAGTTTGTAGTTTCAAGTTGAAATCATTTTCTAATGGTTATTTCCTAATTTAATAGAAGAAGCAATTTCATATTCCTAGCTTGTTTGTCTCCAATCTATTATGTTATTGTTATTCTGCATTTTGTTTTGGGTATTCCCAATTGATTGGGAAATAGAGTAGCAGCTTTGTGTGCATTTTATTTAGATATTTTTTAACTCGGTATCAGAGCCAGAAAGCCCTAAGCCTTGAGTGAGTTGGGAATTTATCTTTTTTGAGTGTTTAAAGTTTTTTTTATTGGAGACATGGCTAGAGATGAGAGTAATAGTTGGCAGTAGCCACCACAATTCAATGGACAAAACTATGATGTTTGGGAAAAGAAAATGAAGACCATAATGGTTGTAAACGATGTGTGGGAATTTGTGATCAATGGGTTCAATGATGTGACTGATCCATTAGTGTATGCAGTCCTTACAAATAACCAGAAGACCCAATTGAAGGAGACAAGGAGGAAATATGTAAAAGCATTGAGTTTGATTGAAGCAACCTTGATAGAGGCCATTTTTCATAGAATAGAAGCAGCTAACTATGCAAAGGAAGCTTGGGATATCCTCCAAACTAGTTACAAAGGGATTGATAAAGTTAGATAGGTGAAGCTCCATATGCTCAGAACAAATTTTGAGACTCTCCAAATGAAGGATAGTGAGTCTATCTTAGAATTTCACACAAGAATTTCTAGTTTGATAAACTAGTTGAGAATGAATGGAGAAGTCATGGAAGAGTAGAGGATTGTGGAGAAAATACTTAGAATTTTACCCATGAAGTTTGATGCAATTGTGATTTCTATTGAAGAGGAAAAGGACCTCTGAACATTGTCTATTGATGAGCTGATGAGTTCTCTGTAAACCCACGAGTAGTGCCTAAATAGGTCTACAAGTTCTTCTCATGAGCAAGCTTTCAAAGCTCAAGCTAATGCAAGAGGAAAGGGGAGAGGTAGAAGAAACTTCAGATGTGGTTGAGGTAGATCTAGTTGTGGAAGTGCTGGAGAAGATAGCTCAGGATAGGGACACAACTAAGAGGGAGTAAGCAGCTCTCAGTCCAACTCCAGACAAGCCAACAAGATCAACAGCTCGAGTCAGAAAGGTGACAAGAGTAATATTGAATGTTACTTTTTCCATAAGTTTTTCCATTATGCAAGTGAGTGCAAGAAAAAGCACCGTGATTGGTTCAAACAAAGTGCAAATGTGGCTAATGAAAAAGTGGCTAAGGGCAATTAGTAAAAGGCTTTCATCATATGCAACATTGTTGAGCAAGGTAGTGATGAGGTATGGTTTATAGACAGTGGATGTAGCAACCACATGAGTGGTAATGAAAGTTTATTTTCTTTCATTGATAAAAATGTTAAGTTTGAAATAAAAAGGGGAACAATGAAATAGTTCCAATTGTGGGAAAAGGTTCTATTTTGTTTTACACCAAGAAAGGTGATAAGAAGGAGATTGATGATGTGTATTTTTCCCTAGTATAAAGCACAATCTCATGAGTATTGGATAGTTGATCCATAAAGGATACAAAGTTTTGATGGAAAAGGGTGAATGCATCATTTATGAGAAAGATAGAAGCAAGAAAGTAATTGCAACAGTGTAAATGACAAAGAATAGGATGTTCCCTTTAAGGCTAGAAAGGTGTTTCTTAGCTTAGTTCCCAGCTAGAGGAAAATGTACAGTAGTACAACAATAAGTAGTAGCCTTCAAGATAGTCATTCAAGACCCTTCCAAACTTTGGCATCTTAGGTATGGACACTTAGGCTATAATGTGATTTTGAATATTTTTTCAAAGAAGGATATAGTTGGAGGTTTACCAACCATAGTAGAGCCAAGTGGTAGATGTGAAGCCTGTATTTTAGGTAAGCAACATAGACGTCCCTTTTAATCGAGCAATTCTAGAAGGGTGAGAGCACCATTAGAGTTGGTTTACACTAATTTGTGTGGCCCTATGAAAACAATTTTTATTGGTAAGAGCCAATATTTTATGACCTTCATATATTATTACAATCGTAAGACATGGGTTTATTTCTTGCAACATAAATCTTAAGAATTTGACAAGTTTGTAGTATTTAAAGCGCAATATGAAAAGGAGAGTGGACATTTCATCAAGGTCCTAAGGTCAGATCAAGGGGGAGAGTATACCTCCAATAAATTTGTGAATTTTTGCAAGAAACATGGCATTAAGAAGGAGCTAATACTAGCCTATACTCTGCAGAAAAATGGAGTGGCTAGGAGAAAAAAGAGAACCATTAGGCTGATGCAAGAAGTTGAGTACACAAAGCTCAAAAAGTGGAAGTGTTTTTGTTGTTTTTTCGAATTTCTCACACTTGGATTGAAAATTTGAGTCACTTACACAATGAATCTTAAAAAAATTCAGTATATGAAATTTAAAATTTTGAATATAGTTTCCAAATATGTAAATTATTCAAATACCTAGATTATAGAAATTAAATTTTGATAGGGATCTACAAAAACAACTTTTTAAAAGTCCATGTTTTTTAACCATACCAAGCACATGTACAAACACCACTTTTTGACCCAAATAAAAGTATTTTGCTAATCCCTTTTGGGAAAAGATAGCTAACAACATGACGATTGATGTGGAATTTTTTTTGTAATTTTTTGTTGAATTTTTTTTTATTATTTTTTTATTGGCCTTAATTATTGTTTTTAAAAATCAACATGTACGGACAACATAATTAGACCTACACTTTTTTTTATAAAAAAAAAAAATCATTGTGTAGAGAATTGTCTGAAGTTTGATGCCAAATAATTTTTTTTACTAGAAACTTAACCAAAAAAAAGTTGTTAAAAAACAAAAAAAGATTGATATTTCAAGTTTAAGGACTAGTTTGCTTAGAAATTAATTAAAAAATAGAAAACATAATTGAATTTTAATAAAAATATATATATTTGGAAAGTAGACATTGTTTTCTCTAATGGGTTTCAAATTTATAGATTGATTCAGAAAAAAAGTCCATCATCCATATTGCCAAAGTTGGACATTCTTCTCCAATTTTCCTTAGTTTTTTAGTTGCAGGTCAAAGGCAAAGGCTCAAATTGCCAAGCCTTTCCCAAGCCTAAAACCAAGATTTCATGTGGGTTGGGAAATCAAATTTTAAATAAAGTGTATGCGTTACTAAAATGTGTACCCGTTATTCAAACAAAATGTGTACGTGTTTCATACGCATACATGTTATCTAATTACTTGTTGGATAAAGGTAACATGTATGTGTTATATAATATGTATACATTTCATAACACGTACATGTTTCTGATATAGCCATTTTTTCCTAATTTAGTAAATATTGATAAAACACATTTTTTTTGCAAACATTTTTTTTCTATAGTATGGACCGAAAGCGCCATTTTCTACATTTTTTATTGCAAATTTGTCTTGTACAAGGCATATTCTATTCAAATTGTTGGAAGAGACAAAGTTCAGGTTGAATTTTCTGAAATGGAATAAAGTACAAGAACTTTTTACAAGAAGATTTGGAAAAAGAGAATTTTTTGATGCATTCATGATGTTTTTGTACTTCATAGTTTAAAGAAAAAAGCATCTTCATACTACATAGTTTTGTTTGAATATTTGAAGGAGATAGCAATTTGAAAATAGGTTGTATTTGAATCAATTTTTTTTCATCAAAGAGGGTTTGGTAACCATGGGTGATAAGAAAAGACAAAAAAAAAGATGTAGAAAGTTAATGATACCCAAAGAAATTCAAGCAAATAGAGATATGGAGGAAAAAAGATAGAGGGATAGAAGAGAAAAGATTCATCAAATGAAAAAATTGCAAGCATCTAGTTCCAAGAATGTTGAAGAGGAAACCATGAATGATGAAATGAATATAGATGATGCAAATGTGGAGATGGTGAATATGGAGGAAAATGCAATTATGGAGACAAACCCAACTATGCCTTCAACTTCAACTCTAAATGATGTGGAAATAGTACCTATGCAAACAACTTCGGGTATATCTTCAAATCTGCCTCTCAATGATATGGAAAATACACCTATTCATACAATCCATCCAGGTGTGTGTTCAAACCCAAGTTTTGACAATAGTGATATTGCTTGTTTAGATGAAGCTAGATACACCATTGATGATATCAATAATTCTAGGGTTGAAACAATGCAAAAACAAAAAAAAAGATGAAATTATGTCTTATAAGAATGCAAATGAGAATGAAATCCCTCATATTGATGAAAATGTAAATGAAATCCCTTTTACATTTGAAAATGAAAATGAAACCCCTTGAATGGATGAACTTGAAAATGTTTTTTTAACAATTGAAAGAGATGTGCTAGATAAACTTTGTGGTAAAGTTTCTTGGAGAAAAATTAGAAATTATGGAAATAGAATATATAAAATGTTTTTTTACAGAAATAAGTTAGGATTCCAATGTAAACTCATGGTGCAATTGATGATAATGTTGAAAATTAGAATAGTGATGAAAAAATTAGGTGTTTTTGTAAAACCAAAAAAGAAAGATGATTCAATAGAACAAGTCATATCTAGTGTTGCTAATGCTATTGATTTTATAGGTAAGAAAATTCAATCAAAAGATAAGAATGTGTCCAGTTGTGCAATAACAAATGTTCTAGTTGATAAAGAAACTTCAAATGAGTGTTAAGTACGATTAGTAAATGTATAAAAGTAAATCCTAGAACTTTGATGAGAGCTGCTAAAAGAAGAGAAAGTATTGAAAAGGATCCAATTAATCAATGTTGGAGTTTTAGTGGCAGACTTCCAAGATCAGACATGAAATTAAGTAATGAAATTAAATATTTAATCAAAAAAAATAGGCATGATAATACAAGAGTATCACCTAACATTAGAGATGTCTTAAAATTAAGGATGGGTTTGAAAATTCATGAACCTCATCCAAAGCATCTCTTAGATATGACTCAAACCAAATTATATAAAAAAAAATAGATGCTTCAATCATACCATTGAATATTAATATAAGTCAAAGATCATTTGAAAAGTGTAAACCTTGGTATGTTAGAATTAATAAGCAATGAATCTCTTGTTGTTGTAAGAACCATGTACAATTTCATTATTATTATGATAGTTTTCAATATATACAATGCACTTTGCATGCTAACCAAATTATGCAGGACATTTGTGGTATTCATATGCCACCTAGAAGAATAAGATATTTTATTGTAGGTTTATTTTGTGAACCCTCTAATGGAAACTTATTTTATTTAAAAACACGTACTTCTAGAGAATGCGATAGATGTGGTAACTTTTTATTATTAGGATAATGTATGCATGAAAGTAGTTTAGATGAATTTGGACAACAATTAGTGGATGTAAAAAAATTTAAAAATGTTGAGTATACTTTGAAAGATGGAAAATTGGAAAATGTTGTGAGCTAATTGTGGAAAAAATTAGTGTGCATGCATTTATTAATGAATTTAAAGATAAGATTGTACCTAAATATGTTCAACACTCTTAGTATGCTCATTGGCTTGATAATAAATTTCATTTATGTAAAAACACATTCCCAATTGGAACTTCACTATCAGTTGTTGATTTTGCTAAAAATTATACTCTTCCTCCACAAGAAGAAATTCAATCACAGTATTATAATTCAGTGCAAGTAGCTATATTTTTTCACATTGTTTATAGACATGCAGATGATAGTACAGAAGATAATGGAAATTTTTTGAGAGAGTACCATTTTTATGTAAGTGATAATAGATTACATTCATCTAAGCTTGTTCAATATTGTTTTGATATATTTTATAAAAATTTAAAAGAGAGGAATTCAAATGCTAGAACATCTCATATGGTCAGATAATTGCACAGGTCACTTCAAATATGCTAGAATGTTTTATTGGTTATGTAGACTTCATAAAGAAAATAATATCTAGCACATATGGATATTTTTTGAAGCTAGTCATGGTAAGGGAGAACACGATGGAACAGGTGCATGTGTGAAAAGAGGTCTTGCTAGAGAGCAACTAAAATTTGAAGATGCTACAAAATTTAGAGATGCATGTGCAATTGTAGATTGGTGCAATACCAAATTATCTACAAAAAATGAGAGCTCAATAATTCAATGCTTCTTTTGGTTAGTTGAAGAAAATGATGTTTTTTCTCGACAAGATTGTGAAACACTTAATGGATCTGCAAAATGGCATTCATTTAAGAGTTCGAATGCAAACACATGGACAATATGGACAAGGGAGTTGGCATGATTTTTTCAATTTTGTATTGCAGGTGATTGGGAGGCATGTGAAAATACGGAATGGGTCGAACAATGGTAACAATGAGCCTTAAATCCTACATCGACACATGTTCAACATGGAATGACAATTGAAGATAATCAAGTGTTTGCATCAAATGATTATGATCATGTTTCGGATCTTGTACAAGAAGGTACATTATTTATTGAGTTGAATTTTATATTTATGCATGTTTAATATATGTGAATTAAATATAAGTCGCACTTTATTGAATTTTTTATTTATTTTTGTAGGACATATGTATGTTGTTGCACCTGAGGGGAATGAAGAGCAGACTAAGTATTGGTTGGCTAGATGTGTTGAGAGAAAACATAAGTTGGTACATCCTAGAGTGGATGATGACAACTTTGAGTATCCAACTGGTTCAATGGTTGTTGTTGGCACCTGGCTTCAAAAATATTTGATGAGAAAGAATGGCTTGCCTACATTTGAATATTATGAAAGACACAAGAAGATTATTCATTATCCACATTTGATTTTGGCAATCAATATAAAACTAGTTAGATATCAAGGGAGGCCTGCTAATAAAGTTTTATGGACAATTTCAATGGATGATCATGAGGAAATCATAGATACATTAAAAGAAAGAGAGGATTTAGATGGTACAACAGAGTAAATAAATATTGGTAAGTATATAGTCAAGTATATATATTTAATTGATATATATATGTCTTTAATAGTCATTTCCTAATTAAATTTTTATATCATTTTTTTTAGGTCTCCCAAAATTAGATGCTTTACAAAAAAGAGAGAAGATACATATATTACAATGGAATTTGAATATAGAGATAGGTAAATATATATATAGGGGTATGTGTAGGATCATCATGAAAAAACAGGCCTTTAAGTGGCAAAAAATTCAGAAAAATTAGAGTTAGGAAACTTGACATAAAAATTTGAATAAGTTATCTATATTATTTCAAAAATATGTAAGAATAGAAGTTGCAACAAATTGAATGTAGTTTCTAAACTACTAGGTTTGTTTAAAAAATAATCTATTTGGTAAAAATTTGAAATTTTAATGCAGTAGTACTTAAATTTCAGGGAAAAAATAAGTAGGTGTCTGTCTGACCACCATAACCACAATAAAATGATAATATTTTTTATAAGATTTGAGATATAAGTAGATGACTCATGCCTCGATGTGATGCATAATTTTTTGTAATTTTTTTCTAAGTAAATTATTAATTATGATTTTTTATTACAGCTTTTAAAAAATATAAAAACTTGTATCTTTGACCACCTTAACTTGGACAAAACTTCATGAAATTCTATTTTTATTTTTTTAATCCTATAGTATGCCAAGCATAGAATGTGACACATGTTTTGGATTCAAAAAATGTAATACTGTTTGAAAGCTATAGATATTTTTCAATCATCCTATCAATCAAGACTTTAGTCATAATTCGAATAGAAAATGAATAATAATTACTTATTAAATTCAAAGTAAAGCATAATTGATATTGGTGGAAAGCTAAGAATATAACCATTTTCATTTCATCAATTTTGGGTAAAAAAAATAGTCGTCAGCCACATACCCATCATATTGCCACTTTTTGGCCCACCATGATCCTACACATACCCATAGTTCTAAATACATTTAATTGATAGTAGAAATATAAAACTAAATTTAATTTATTTTCATTTTATAAAAATTTTATAATTGATTTCATATCCCCTTAAGCCATTCTCATAAAACCCCTTAATCCATCCTCTTATGTATCATTAATCCATCCTCTTGCATCCCCTTAAGTCTCTCTCTTAATTCCCCTTAAGCCATTCTATTAGGACCCCTTAATCCATCCACTTGTATCCCCTTAAGTCACTCTCTCAACACCCCTTAAGCTATCCTCTTAGGACCCATTAATCCATATCCTCATATGTCTACCCTTAATCCATCCACTTGCATTGAGCCTTAAGTCACTCTCATAACACCCCTTAAGCTATCCTCTTAGGACCCCTTAATCCATATCCTCGTATGTCTACCCTTAATCCATCCACTTGCATCCCCTTAAGTCACTCTCTCAACACCCCTTAAGCTATCCTCTTAGGACCCCTAATCCATATCCTTGTATGTCTACCCTTAATCCATCCACTTGCATCCCCTTAAGTCACTCTCTCAACACCCCTTAAGCTATCCTCTTACGACCCCTTAATGGTTTAGGGTTCATCTCCCAATCTCTAGGTCATATGGTTTAGGGTTTACAGTTTCTAGGGTTCATGAGATGCTAAGAATAGCATATCTAAATGGGTTAATGGTTTAGGGTTCATCTCCCAATCTCTAGGTCATATGGTTCAGGGTTTACGATTTCTAGGGTTCATGAGATGCTTAGAATAACAAATCTATATGGGCTAATGGTTTAGGGTTCATCTCCCAATCTCTAGGTCATATGTTTTAGGGTTTATGATTTCTAGGGTTCATGAGATGCTTAGAATAACAAATCTATATTGGTTTTAAGGGTTTAGGTTTCATCTCCTAGGATTGAGGCCATATGGTTTAAATTCATTCTCTCAACTCTCCTTAATCCACAATCTTGCATCCCTTAATTCACTCTCATAATTCCCCTTAAGCCATCCTCTTAGCGCCTATTAAGCCATATTGTAAGGTTCATGACATGCATCCCCTTAATCCACTATCTTACATCCCTTTAAGTCATTCTATCAACTCCCCTTAATATACCCTCTTACATCCCTTAAAGTCATTCTATCAACTCCCCTTAATCCACCCTTTTGCATCCCATTAATCCACTCTCTAACATCCATTTAAGTCATTCTATCAACTCCCCTTAATCCACTCTCTTACATCCCTTCAAGTCATTCTATCAACTCCCCTTAATCCACCCTCTTGCATCCCCTTAATTGACTCTCTAACATCCCTTTAAGTCATTCTATCAACTCCACTTAATCCACTCTCTTACATCCCTTTAATTCATTCTATCAACTCCCCTTAATCCACCCTCTTGCATCCTCTTAAGCCATCCTCTTAAAGGACCCTTAAGTCATATCCTCTTACATCCCCTTAATCCATAATCTTGCATCCCTTAAGTCACTCTCATAATTCCCCTTAAGGCATCCTCTTAGGGCCTATTAAGCCATGTCGTAAGGTTCATGACATGCATCCCCTTAATCCACTATCTTACATCCCTTTAATCCATTCTATGAACTCCCCTTAATGCACCCTCTTACATCCCTTCAAGTCATTCTATCAACTCCCCTTAATCCACCCTCTTGCATCCCCTTAATCCACTCTCTTACATCCCTTTAAGTCATTTTATCAACTCCTCTTAATCCACCCTCTTGCATCCCCTTAATGCACCCTCTTACATCCCTTCAATTCATTCTATCAACTCCCATTAACCCACCCTCTTGAATCCCCTTAATCCACCCTCTTGCATCCCCTTAATTCACCCTCTTACATCCCTTCAATTCATTCTATCAACTCCCATTAACCCACCCTCTTGCATCCCCTTAATCCAATCTCTTACATCCCTTTAAGTCATTCTATCAACTCCCCTTAATCCACCCTCTCGCATCCCCTTAAGCCATCCTCTTAAAGGACTCTCATAACTCCCCTTAAGCCATCCTCTTAGGATCCATTAAGCCATATTCTAAGGTTCATGAGATGCATCCTCTTAAACCATCCTCTTAACTCCCCTTAAGGCATTCTCTTAAGATGCCCCTTAAGCTATATATCCTCTTAGGTCCCCTTAATCCATCCTATGGAAAACATCATTTGAATTTGCATGGAATTTACTATATACTGTTCTTTTCTCACATGAATTTTTTTCTTAAATGACTGATCAAAATTCTAGTTACTTACATTAATTATTTTTGCAAGTTCTCATCAAGTCAGTCTATGATGTGATTGTTGAATTGAAAAATTATTTTATCAAAAGACTATGTAAATATCAATTTTTTTCTTCACCTAAAAGTTGATAAGCTTTAACTGTATCTACATGCACATATATGTTTCATCATGTTATATAGTTGTAATAAACATCTTGATATACATTATATATGTTTGTTTGATGCCACTTTTTAAATATCTTGTTCCAATTTTATAGATTATACATTTCATGTATTGTATTTACCAAATTTTATACATACAAGGAGATAGTTTTTTTTTGTTGTTTCAAATATTTGCTATCTAATTGGAAAATAGTTAAAATTACCTACCCTTAATTTATTATGAATATGATCTAAACTATTTAAGGAAGCTTTTAATTTGTCACCTAACCATGTGATAAATTATATATATGAAATTTGATTCTAGATAATAATTTATATAGTGCATGTAATAGTTGAAAATTAGATAAAATATAAATATAGATATGTATGAGTGCATATAATCATGAAAATAAACATGACACGATCTCATAATTGACTACATATATAATCATCATATTAAAGTCAACTAATATAAATAAACACAAATATGATAATAAAATGTTCAAAATAAAACTAGAGATGGATAGTCCATAAAATTTATATGTCAAGTCCAACACATATTTAAATAAAACTAGAGATATATAGTCCATAAAATATAAAACCATCTAACTTTTAGGCTGATCGGTCAAATCAAGTCTCCTCTTTGTTCCATGTCGACTAGATGTACCCGCATCATGCTGTAAAAGAGTACAAGAAACTTGAAATTAGATTTAAATTTATTTAGAAATTTTGATATAATTAAACATATTTAAACTTGAAAAATATTAACTTTTAGATACAAATAAATTTAATTAAATATCTAGTAAATATAGTAAAAATGATTTCTAGTATGCATAAATTACCATATGATCATGTGTGAATCTATAACTGGCACATTTTCTTCAATGGGTAGCATAACTATCACTTGAGAAGATGCAAATGCTTGATCTACTATATCATGCATATTCATATAAAGCAAACAATATGTGAAAACCTCAAATATATATAATTTTAAAATTGTATAGGAGATTTAAAGTAAAGTTTACATCTTCGAATGATATGACCTCATGATCATGCACTTGAGATTTCCCATGCATAAATGTCGATGATGTCTCAAGTGCACGGCCTACCATGGGTATCTCATGAAATTCCTGCATGTAGATGTACAACAGTTCATATAGATCATTCACACATGTGTATGTAAATGAAAAATTTGCATTAGATCTATGATGTGTATTTAATTTAAACTTAACAAACTTTTGAAAGCACACACTTGAGTTGATGATGTCTCAAGAGCGCTCACCACTGTAACTTGTGGTTGGTCAGTACTAGGTATCGTATGACCTCCCTGCATCTAGATATAATATATTAATTCACACGTGTTAAAATTCAAATTAAATTAGATATATATCCATACAAATTATTTAATATATATTAGTTCAAGTAATTTTCTGAAAGGTGAGCCCAAATCTACAACACTTGGCATATACACACGATGATCATATTGAGTTTCAGGCATCACGTGATCATGTGTCTACACCAAACACTTATTGAATTAATATTATATTATATATATAATTTGATGTTATTATCTACATGAATTTTTCACATTTCAAACTTGAATTAAATTTAAGTTCAAAAGATGAACATACTTGTGTAGGATGATACTCAGAATATAGTAAATTCAGGTATGACCCTGACCCAGATGCATGTGCATCAACTGAAGTGGATGTCTGAGTATCCCTATAGCCCGAGCCTGCATGCTCTCTATTGGCCACTTCAGTGGCCGCATGTGTAGTTTGTTGAGTTGTCCTAAAAGTGAACTCAATGCTCCTAATGTTGATAACATGGTCTGCTACTGAAATATAGCAAGAATACTAGGAGAAGGAGGAGGAACAATAGGAGAAATTGGAGCACGTCGTTGAGGATCGACATGTGCTCCTAGTCTATGTTGGGGAATGCCACACTTGACTCCCTTAAATGACCTCATATCAAAATAGTTATGTTTTTTACCCAACTCAAACTCAACCCATAACTTTCTCAAAAAGTATAAGGGCACCTCACTATTTCCATGTGGTGGATTATCAAACACCATCCACCATCTATCCCAAAAATGCACAACTATCTATGGGTTCCTACACCATAAAATTGAAATTCATTTTTCTGTGGGTCGAATTGGTTGGTTTGTTTGGGGGTTAATAAAGTATTGGCACATGGCTTGTTTGGTATTTTTCAGGTCACTGATTTCTTTATATGACAATCCATCTGCATAGAATTGTCTCCTCTCTTCTCTTCATTGATGGAACCTATCTAGGTCCGCATCAATAGATCAAACAAAATCAACAATAGTTTGCATCATAGATGCAAACCGTGTGAGATGGGGAGGGAATCTAGGCTCATTTTTTATGAGATCTATATTTCCTCGAATGACTATGAGGTTTCTTGGATATTCTCTTGTAATTGATCTTGATCAACTACAAGAGGGTGTGGGGGGTTAGGCGATGGAGAATGTGGAGGTGTGCTAGAGTTTTGTTCATGTGGTGGATTGGGATGTATGGGATCTATAGGAATTTCTTGATTGGGCATAAAATCCTCTAAATTAAACATTGGATCCATGTGAGCAATGATATGGAAACTGCATGTTAAATAATTAAAAATATATATATCAACAAACTAATTAAATAATGTACACAATTTGAAAGTTATTTAAAAATCACATTAAACATGCACAAATTCAAAATATATTTCATTTGAAGACCATTCGATTTATAACATTAAAAAATTCATAACATTAAAAATTCATAGGATGTACACAAATTAAATTGAGTCTAGTGTGGTGTTGTTAATATGAAGGGTAGAAATGAAATTATGGGGTTTTATTAAAATTTATTTAATCTCATTCATTATTTTCAAATAATTCTAAAGATAAGAATGAAAAATTAATAGAAGACATTGAAAGGGACACATAGATATATGCTAGTGACCTAATTGCAATGTACAAAATATAAAAAAAGATGAGTGACCAAGCTCTATTCACCAAATTATGAGAAATTCTTTGATCCCCTTAAGAAATTTCAAATTCCCCATTAAGACATCGATTTATGATTTAGGGTGATAGGATGGCTTAAGAGGATCTATGTGTAGTAAGGTCCTAGGACAAAATGGTACATGACTTAAGGGAATAAAATTTGGTGGAGTTGCCTAAGGCAACCAAATTTCATTTTAAGGTGACCCTACAACAAAATGAATAGATGTATTAATCAAGTATGACATAGAATTTAATTAAATCCAAGGACATAAATTGATTTATCTAAATTTTCAAATTTCATGATAAGAGACGCAAGTTCTCTATAGTGGGACAAAATAGTTAAGAAGAAATTATAAGTTTAACACTAACATTAAAATTTATAATCTCATTCATTGTTTTCAAATAATACCAAAGATAAGAATGAAAAATTAATAGAATACATTCAAAGGGACACATAGATATATGCTAGTGACCTAATTGCAATGCACAAAATAAACAAAGATGAGCTTGAGCTCTATTCACCAAATTTTGAGAACTTCTTTGATCCCCTTAAGAAATGTCATATTAGGACCCCTTAAGACATTTATTTATGATTTAGGGTGATAGAATGGCTTAAGGGGATCTATGCCTAGTAAGGTCCAAGGAAAAAATCTTCCATGGCTTAAGGGAATAAAATTTGGTGGAGTTTCCTAAGGCAACCAAATTTCATTTTAAGGTGCTACAACAAAATTAATGCTTTTAGGGTTTAGATTTAGAGATTTGATGATATGAATATATGAATAAATACAAGTAAATGAGAAACCCTTCCACCTAAACTTAGTGCTTTGAATAAAATATGTGACATTCTAGGAATAGCTTCAATATATCAACAATTAGGAATTTTAGATTTTAATTATAACTAAGTTGTTGAGTTATGATGGATTTTGAACCTATTTGGACCTCTAAACACTCTTGGATGATTTAAAAAGGAAGAGGGGATCTAAAGTGATTTAGACCCAATTTTTTTTCTAATCATATATTTTTTGAAACTTTTATATGGCATAGACTCTTCCTTCATATTTATATAAATTCTAGACACATGGTTTTCAAAAAAGAGCCTAACTACTACTAAGTGAGGGATTAATTGATCAATTCAATAAATAAATAATCTTAGAAAATAAACCTTTGGTTATAGAATTGACTTGCATTTATGAATCATCTATCAAGTTTCTCAAAAAAATAATTTGAATTTTCCATTGAAATGTTCATGCTATGAGTTAGCTTTGATACACTAGTTTAGAGAAAGTACAAATTTAGTTTTCCTAATCTAGAACAATGCCACTACACATGAGAGTTAAAATAGGAATTAGATTACACACAACCTATAGATCTTATGAATAACATCCTATAAATTAAGGCTTAAATATGATCATAATGCATCCTTACATAATTCACAAAGGATCACATCCAAATAAGAGAAATGGGTAGAAATCATTCATGCTTCACATTTTAATATTTATTTGATTTAATAACATTTATGTGTCTAGCTCTATGCATATTGCACATAGTCTAGATTAACAAGTATGACTTGCATTTCTATTTTTTTTAAGAGAATACATCATATGCTATATAAGCCAAGAACATTGATATAGAGTGATTACATGCTCATATCAACTAGCATCATGATATATAAACTTATTAAATCAAGCACATAGTTTCACATGAGGTACATTATTTTACTTCACTGGTACACTTTCTCAACTTAAATTATACAATCATGAAGTTTTCCAAGATAAAATTAGCTATCAAATTTATATTATGTGAACATATCATAATTAAATCAATTTGTTGGTTAATATATAGATCTATGCATCTATTGTTTGTGCCTCCATTATTAGTCAATTATGAATTTCATTGGTAGTTGTGTGGATCACCAACGACATACCAAAGTGTACCTAACCTATGGACTATAATTTGTGATCCCTGCCTACATGCTATGCCATCAAATCTTACTACACATCCTTATTTTACCTCTTCTATTATATCGCATGCCCCTATTATTGAACTTTTCATCACTTCCACCCTAAATAAACTAAGAACCATGAGTGAGTAAAAATCATACAAAGAAGGTTATGTCAAATAAAAAATGTAATCTAAACCTCCTTGAGGAGCCCTAATTTAGGAGTTTAGGTTTATGTTCTAGGGTAAATAACCCATTTTAGGTTTATGTTTTAGGGTAAATAGGGTTTTAGGTTTACATTTTAGGGTATAGGTCCAAGGATTAACCTATGTAAATTATTTTTTAGGGACCTATGTAAAATTTGTAACCTAAGGTTTCTAGGGTTTTGATTTCTAAGTTAAATGTGTCCAATTTAGGTTTAGTTTTTATGGTTTTTAATTTACAATTTACCGTTCTTTGTTTTGTTGATGTTTTTGGTTTTTTAAAAGCAATTAAAAACTATAAAACATTGAACTAGAACACACTAAACAAAAAATAACTGAATACTAATTACAAAACAAAAATATATATATAAAGAAAAAAAAGGGAAGAATTCAACCAACCTAGAGGTCGATAAGGTCATTTGTGTCGATGGGAGGAGGTGGCAGTCAAATTTTTCTTTAATCAAGGCCTTTGAAACACATATGGGATCTCTGTTATTCTCTAGTGTAGACTAAAATGGTGAGGAAAAATGAAATACAGTCACTTATTTAAAAAAATAAATACTTTCACGAAACATGTACATGTTTCATAACACGTACACCTTTTTAGATCGTGTACCTAAAGTTGAATGCATACACATTCGGATTTAGGCTTGGGTACCATACACATTTGTTTGAAAATGCTTACATGTTTCCTGTGAAACTTTTAATTTTGCACGAAATTTCCCCTCTTTGTGTACCCAACTTCTTTATTTTACCCTTATGGAGATGGAAAGAAGAATGCTCAAAGCCAAGAGGCTCCTAGATGAATATTTGGGTGAAGTTGTAGCAACACCAATATATTTGATAAATAGAAGTCCTACAAAGGTAATTTTTGATAAGATTCCATAAGAGGCATGGTCAAAATGCAAGTGAATGGTTGAGCACTTGAGAGTGTTTGGATGCGTGGCATATGCACTTGTGCCAAAAGAGAAGAGGAAAAATTTGGATGAAAAGTGTGAGAAGTGTATTTTCATGGGCTATAGTGAGGACTCCAAAGCCTATAGGTTGTATAACCCAGCCACCAAGAAAATTGTCATCAACAAAGATGTGGAGTTATTAGAGGATGAGTCATGGAATGGTTTGACATGTTCTAATAGCCCCCAATGGTTCTCAATAGCTCTGGGTGAAGAAGGAAAAGAGTATGAAGTGTAGCAAGATGAGGTTATGGAGCCTATTGTCACTCTTGATAGCTCCAGACCAACTCTAGACCTCTCCAAACCACTTTGGACTAGCTCTAGATCACTCTAAACCACTGCACAAACACAGAAAAAGAGCTCTAAACAACTCTAGAAAGGGTCTGCTCAATGAAGTAGTAGCAGTAGTGAAATTTCAAACCCCACTCTCACCTCCCTAATTCCAAGAAGTACCAAGAGTCTAAGAGAGATCTACCAAAATAAAAGGTATGATGAAGAGTTTGATTCTTGAGAGTATGAATTTTGCATTATTTTCTCATAGTGATGCAATTTATGTTTAGGATGCTATGAAAGAAAATAAATGGTGTGAAGCCATAGATGAGGAGATATATGTAATAGAAAGGAATAGAACATGGGAGCTAACCAATTTTCCTCCACACAAGCAAGTAATTGGAGTGAAATGGGTCTATAATACCAAAAGAAATGTCGATTGAAGAATAGAAAGGCATAAAGCAAGATTAGTTGTCAAGGGATCCAAATAGCAGTTTGGAAGGTGTTTCAAATGGACATGAAGTCCACTCTTTAATGGAGTATTGAAAGAAGAGGTGTATATAGATAAACTGCCTGGTTATGAAGTTCTAGGTCAAGAAAACAAGGTGTACATGGTAAAGAAAGCTCTTTATGGGCTGAAGCAATCTCCATAGGCATGGTACAATTGGATTGTCTCATATTTGTTGAGAAATGGCTTTAGCAAAAGCAATGGTGAGCCCACTCTTTACATCAAGGCAGGTGATGATAAGATTTTAATTGATGTCTTGTATGTTGATGATTTATTTTTTACTAGGGATAATGATTTCCTCATTGTTGATTTTAGAGGCCATAAAAAGAGAGTTTGAAATGACAGACTTAGGTCTCTTGAGGTATTTTCTAGGCATAGAAGTAAAAAAAATGCATGATGATATTTTTATCTCTCAAAAAAAGTATACAACAAAGATTTTGAAGAGGTTTAGGATGCGAGATAGAAAGCTTGGCCCCACACCAATAGCCATAGGTTTGAAGTTGAGCAAGGAAGATCATAGCAACAATGTGAATCTAGCCATGTAGAAGAGTTTGGTTGGAAGTTTAATGTATTTAACAACAACTAAGCCTGGTATATAATGCACAATGTAAGTTTGATTTCCAGATTTATGGAGACTCCAAAGGAGTCACATTAGAAAGTAGATAAAACAATCCTAAGGTATGTGAATGGAACCAAAGGATATGGCATTTTGTATGGTTCAGCAAATGATTTTGGGATGGTTGGTTACATAGATACTAATTGGGTGGGGAGTGTGGATGACAGGGAGAGCACATCTGGATATGTGTTTGACTTGGGATTGGGAGTCATTTCATGGGCTTCCAAGAAATAACCCATAGTTTCCCTATCTATAGTTGAGGTTGAGTATATAGCAGCAAATGTAGTAGCATATCAGGCTATTTGGCTAAGGAGAACCTTAACAGATTTGAAGGAAGAACAAAAGGATGGAACAACTATATTTTGTGACAATGTTTCATCAATAGCTTTGATGATGAATCCAGTTTTTCATGGAATAAGCAAGCACATTGAAATCGAGAATCATTTTATAAGAGAATTTGTTGAAAAAGGTGAAATCAAAATGAAATTTTGTAGGTCTAAGTAGCAGCTTGCAAACATTTTCACCAAACCTTTGAGTAGAGATTGCTTTGAATTCCTATGAAGAAATTTAGGTGTTGATGATTTGAATTAAGAATGATGTTTATTTGATGGTTCATTCAAATGGGGAGTGTTGGAAATATTTAATTTTTCTAGCTGAGCCTTTCTCACGTCAACCCTCAGTTTCACCTATCTATCAGGAGCTTTTAATGGGAAGTTTATTTTTTGGGATCCTCATCCTTATTCTACTCCTAACTGCATAATTTATTGTGGTAGGAAATTTTGAATTTCAAGAATTTAATGTGTTAGGTGAATTGTAAGAGGGAATTTTTGAATGTAGAGAAATAGAAGGAAAGTAACAGTTAGTTTAGAGATCTACAGAAGATTGGTAGAAGAATTTGCAGAGAGTTGCAAGAAGGTGAGGTTGCAACAACAATAGAGAATGTTTTGTGCAAGGAGCAACAAATAGCTCTAGATTATTTTGTATTTGTAGGGAGTAGCAGATAGCTCTAGATTGTTCAGTGTTTGTAGGGAACAACAGATAGCTCTAGATTGTTCAATGTAGGAAGAAGTAAAGTGAGCTCTGAGAAGCTCTTGATTGTCCTATGTGTGTGTCTGCAACTCTAGATTGCTCCAAATCTAGTTTGATATCTGTATTTTTTAGTTTCAAGTTTGAATTTTTTTTGTAATGGTTATATTTTTATTTAATAGAAGAAGCAATTTTGCATGCCCAACTGTGTGTGTCTCAAATCTATTTTGTTTTTGTTATTCTACATTTTACTTTGGGTATTCCCACTTGATTGGGAAATAGAGCAACAACTTTGTATGCATTTTATTTAGATATTTTTAACTAATAGCATGATAGCCCTTCTACCTATACTCTATGCCATTCCTCTCATTCTCTCCAGTTTAATGTTTGCATGGCAGGCCCATATCATAGCCCATACCTCATTAATTTGACATTGATTATGTTATTTTCTTTATTTTATTTTATTTTTTCTTTATTTTCTCCAACATCTATCGTGGAGTCAATTGAAAAATTATCTCCAGTTTAATGTCTGCATGGCACTATCATAGTCCATACCTCATTAATTTAAAATTGACTATGTTATTTTCTTTATTTTATATTTATTCTATCTTTATTTTATTTATTTTCTCCAACATCTATCGTGGAGGCAATTGACAAGGATGTGACAAGGTCTTGTGGCTATCAGGTCTTGGATTTGTAAGAATCACAATCGTAGATGAGATGATATTATAACAAGAGGTTTGATAATGTTTTAAGTGCAACAAGGTTTAAAGGGAAGTTCAATTTGAGTGATACAATAACCTAATCCTATCCTTAATATCACATGAAAAAGAGAAAAATAGAGCAGAAAAATAAGAAAGTAAAAGAGGGGAAAGATAGGGAAAAGGATAAACATTGTCATATAAAAATATTCCCTATACACAACACTTGTAACTAATGTCATTATTAGTTTATCTCGACATATGCCATAACTAATGCAATATTTTGCAAAGAAACCATTAAGAATATGACCCTCACCCTTCAAGTTTTTCAAGATGAGTTAATCAAGAGCTAGGTGAAGCAGCTGGCAGAAGGTGTTGATGAAGGTCTCACATAGAAGAAGGGAAAGAAGGTGGACACCTCGGTCCATGACATCACAATGGATACCCGGGCCATTCAATAGGGGCTTATGACTTTCAAAAAGAAGTTCTAGTTCCTATCTCAGGAATGGAATGCGATTAGTGGTCTCAAATTATTGGGAGAGTTGTAGGTGTCTTGTGGTTATATGTTGGTATTGGCCTCATGGCTTTATTTTTTGTTTTTATTCCTACTATTTGAATTTTTTAAGCTTTAATTTTTGTTTAATTTTTTGGTTTTTTCACTACTCATGAGTTCCTTGTGTACCTCTATGGTTATTTTGTAATGGGTACTAGCCCTTCCAATTTTAATCTAATCAAAACTAATGTAATATTTTCAAGAAACAACACAAATCTCATTATCACACTTGTAAAACAAGACAATAAAGGAAAGTATCACCATATTACAAACATGGATAATAACTTATGACATTCATTTACAATATTCATTGATTTCAAGTGTTCAAAGTATGTTTACAAAAAATATTGATCAAAATATGAAATTTATGCTAAAAAAAACCCAAGCTCCAGCCTAAGTTATAGTTATAGCTAACCATATTCATGGATAGAGAGAGAAATCACCCTCTCTAAAAATTTCTCTTATTTTCTCTTGAATCATTTTTTTCTTTAACTTTCTATCTCTTACAAACTAGTTCCCTATCTAATTTATTAGATCATGCTTTACAGGGAGACAAGAAAATCATTTTTTAATCATGGATCATTTTTTATTTTGCAAGCATGGACCAAGTCCACATGAAAAATTCTTGATTCTATCCTTAAAATTATGATTGAGATTTTTCTTGTACTACAATCCATATATTAATTAAATTCTACATCCACCAAGTTATCTATTTATGAGATTAGGTTAAACACATCCAAAACTTGCACATATGAAAAAAAAACAAAAAAAAAAGGAACCAAATTAATGAAATTGTTAATCAAATCAATATTAAAATTCATTTACAGAGAATGATAATCATTTCATGTCCATGTTTTAGGACACTATAGGGTCAACATTTGTAAAAATATGAGTCCATATAGAAGGTGGGATAATTAGGAACTTGGACATGTGAAATCTCCAGTATAAATGCCCTATCAATGCCTCAAATACATCCCCAAATAAAGTACGCCACCAAAATCCTACTTTAAGTATTGTGTGTGTATTGATCTTGGCCTTGAATTTTCCTCCATAAATGCCTTAAAATTTCTTACTCATAAATTTATTGACTCATTCTTTGTTTAAAAATTTGAGTAGGATCCCATTATGATCCCTTTGTACTCTAATTTTGGCATTCCACTTGACTAGGGGTAGTCAATTAGGATCTTGAGTAATTCAACCAAATGATATGAATTCATTCGTCATTTGATTATGTAAACTCAATTCCCAACTATCTTATGGGATTAAACTAGGATGCATATGTGCCTCAAGTGGTTTGTTAGGACAAATTTTCATCACATGTTATACTAGCCACTCTTTAAGATGGAGCTAATACAAAATTTGAATATCAATAGAATACAACACCATGATCTATAACACATTGTCAATAGAGAAAATAATTCTTCAATTTTTTAAAAATCTACATAAACATGATGTACATAGGAAAGAGATTTTATAAGAAGAAGATGGTCCTCTGACTTGAAGTCTGCCTTATCATCAACCATGTGCCTAGACAACCCTATTGAGATACATAGATAGCTATGGAAACTATAACTAGAGATGGTGATGACTAACAATAACATAAATAATAAAAGTATGATGTGATTCAAATAAGATCTCTCACAATTTTATATAATGATAATAGTCCAATCAAAATTCACTGATATAATTTTAATCATATCATTGAATGTAACAAGAAAACAATTATATTTGTGCTAGGTGGGACCCATTCACCATGGGTGGAAAATGAGTCCCCCTTGGCCCCAAATTCAAAGTATTTGAAATTTCCTTTCTGGATTTTATTCAAAATCTTTTGATGTCGGCCTATCATGAGGTATGAACGGATACTAAGGCACAAGAATTCTACAAATAAGTGATTTTCACCTCATGTTAACCCCTATTCATCAAGTTCACTTATCCACCTATTCACTTAAGCATTCAAGCATTCTACATCATCAATTCAAGCACTTTGAAGTAGCCATTGACATTACTTCATATTTGCAACATCAAGGGTTAGGTAAATTGATAGCATTTGCATGTTATTGTTTTATCTTTTTAAGGGATTAATTACCAAAAGTGGGGTTTGACCAAGGAAAACCCCTATTCAATAACCCGTAATCATTTTCCCCCTTTTGCTTGTTTGTTTGCAACCCTGTGTTTGCAGATTTGACAGGTTATTAGGTGTTGAAGAGTGATTTTCAAGTCAACTAGGTGTTTCAAGTCAACTTGAATCAATCTCAAGCTTGGAGAGAGTTGTTTATCTATTTTCAGTAGATTTGACTTTGGCAACCAAACAAGCAAACATTCCCAGATCTGGTGTTGTAGATTTGTCTCCTAGTTTTTCACAAATTTGGGAGAGGACTAATTAGCCACCTATGGCAAATGAGTCCCACAGTAGGAATGGAAACTTGAGTTTTGTTAATTTCAGATCCCGATAGACAGAAACCAACTCCTGACAATTTTTCACTAGTAGGTGGACTGATTCGCCACCCTGGGCGAATGAGTCCCACTATGAAAAATTAGTGAATTTCACCAGCATTTGGAACACTCCAAAAAACTTTCATTTCATTAAGGTGCACTTAGATTCATCCCTGTACTTTCTATTTTACATAATTGTTTGCACATAACAATGTGTTTTTAAAACATAGTTATAATTTCACTTTTGCATTCATTTTTAGTCACCTAGATTAATCTATTGCATTTAGTTAACTTAATTTACATCATATCACATCACACATCCTAATTTGAGTGTTACATAAGCATTTTTGGACCCAATCTCTCTCTTTTTAGGTGAAAAACCCTACAAGTGTAAGAGTAGCATTCAGGTCCCAAAAATCTATGTTTCAAGTACTTATCCTATTTGTATGATGCTTGAGATAGAGGTATTTTATGGTAGAATTCCAGGAGCTATTATGCTACCAAATTTAATTTAGATCTCTTATTGGTGATACTCCTATAAAAGTGTAGTGTCAAAAACAATAATCGTTTTTCACACTTAATTTGCATAATTGACATAAATTTGAATTAATTATGCCTTGGAATATTGTTGTAATGTGTTGCACACATTCACAACATTTTATGGTCCGTATTTAATCAAAATTTACCTTAAATTTTCCTTTGTAAGAGTGGTGTAAAGAGTTGTAACACACTTTCACACTTTTCTAGGGTTTATTTCATGAATTAAAGCCCAATGGACCCCTTTTAATGAAATGTACCTAATGTGTACCTATTTAGGTGTTGTAAGTGTTATAACACACTTTCAAATTTATCTAGGGTCCCCTTAGTTAATTGTGGTTAATTGGAGTTAATTAACCCCTTTAATTCAAGTTTAAATCTTATTTATGACACTTCATGAAGATCTTCTCCAACACCCATAATTCAAATTGCATAACATTTAATTAGGAAAATTGAGGTCCTAGAAAATGGTGCCAGAACCCATTTTCCCTAGGTGGAAAATGGGCCCTCCCTTAATATGACCCCCCTTTCTTTATTGATTCTGCATGGGTTTTTCACCATCTTTCCATCCCACGAGGCTAGGTTTTGGAAAACTGAGCCAAGACCCATTCACTATAGATGGCGAATGGGTCCTCCTTTAATGAGGACATCCTTTTTGAATTTCATTTTGGTGTGAATTTAGTAATGTTTATTTCTAGATCTAGTGTTGGCCTTAATTGTTTGAATTTTGGGGTTAATGTCCTAATTTAGTATAAATAAGGGTTTAATTCGCATTGTTTCTCCTAGAAATTTATTCCAAGTCTCCAAGAATTCAAGTTTACAAGAATTAGAGCATTACAAGAGAATTTTCAAATGCATTTCAAGGAAAATTTTCAAGGTTTAGTGCAGAAATTCAAGATCATATCATCATGCCAAGGGTTTAATGCATTCATATATGTTGTTGAGCTAAGAAAGTGAGTGCAGATTTGAAGATCTACTTGCAAGCATTGTTTCACATCATATTCAAGGATCAAGATCTACATTCTTCATGGCCACTACATCTTAGATTGCGGATTTGTATTACAAGACAATATCCAAGGTATCTGCATTACATCATTTCATGTTTCATGCTTCAATTTCATTATCTCATAATTTGGTTTAATTACCTACAAGGGGTTTGACTTAGGAAAACCCCTATTCACTAACAATCAAAAAAAATTTCTCCCCTTGAATGTGTTTTTATAGATTTATAAGTTGAAGATCAAGTGTAGAGCAAGTTTACAGAAAAATTGTCAAAGTTGTAAAGTTGTAAAGTTGACCTATAAAGTGGAAGAACAAAGAATTGAAGCTAAAAAATTAAAAATATGTTTTTGTGATCTCACAATGAGGAATATGAGAGTGTAGACATCAAGGAAAATAACCTAGATATTATTTTCACAAACCCTAAGAAGTACCCATTCACCACTAAAGGCAAATGAGTCCTTTGTGCCCTAAAAACATGCTTCTTGTAGCAAGGTACACACCTCTTTGAGCTCTAAAACCTTCCCTCATAGTTGCTATAAAAGTTAGGTATCATTTCTAATTGTTATTTGCATCTTTCGTCCCTCATAATTGCAAAAATTGCATGTTGTTTATGTGGAAAATCTAAGTGGTTCATCATCTTGTTCATTCATTTTGGTGAACCCTATTTTCCACCTAAACAAAAACATTTATATAGAATCATATTCTAACTATGTTTACATTTATAAATAACAGATTAAGTTACTTTATAGTGTTAGAATTTTTTTTGAAACAAAATTCCTTACATATATCTTCTTGTTATATGAATTTATTAATGTTCTATATGTGTTTCTCCTTTCTCTAATTGTAAGGATCTAAAACTTGCAAAATACTCTCCTCCAAGACAAGTTTAGGAAATGTGTCAATGTACCTTGCTTCTATTTGGTTAATATCAAAGCTTAATCAATTTATATTATAGGTGTTGAGTAGAGGGTTTTTGTACAAATCTTCATTTGAGTGGAAGCTTCTATAAAATGGTATGGAATTATTCTAAGAAGAGATAGAAAACCCATCCTAACATGAAATGGAGAAGTTTATAGGAAGAAAATTTTATCTCTGAAAACTTATGAGAGAGGATATGCTTCTGAATAAAGATCTATGAAATATATTAGGTAAATCCAAATGGGTATGTGTAGGATCATGATGGGGCAAAAAGTGGCAATATGTAAGTGATATGATGGCCCATGTGGCTGAAAACCTTTTTTTAACCAATATAAATTATGCTTTACTTTGAATTTAATAAATAATTATTATTAATTTTCTATTTGAATTATGACTAAACTCTTGATTGATAGGCTGATTGAAAAACATCTATAGCTTTCAAACAGTGTCACATTTTTTGAATCCAGAACATGCATCACATTCTATGCTTTGCATACTATAGGATTAAAAAAAAAATGAATTTCATGAATTTTTTACCAAGTTAAGGTGGTCAGACATATGAGTTTTTATATTTTTTTAAAGTTGTAATAAAAAAATCATAATTAATTATTTAATTGGAAACAAATTACAAAAAAATATGCATCACATCGGGACATGAGTCCTCTACTTATATATAAAATCTTGTAAAAAATAATTATCATTTTGGGTATGTGCAGGATCATGATGGGCCAAAAAGTGGCAATATGATGGGTATGTGGCTGACGAAATTTATTTTACCCAAAATTGATGAAATGAAAAGGGTTTTTCAAGGAGATTCTCAGCTTTCTACCAATATAAATTATGTTTTATTTTGAATTTAATAAGTAATTATTATTCATTTTCTATACAAATTATGACTAAAGTCTTGATTGATAGACTAATTGAAAAACATCTAAAGCTTTCAAATGGTATCACATTCTTTGAATCCAAAACATGTGTCACATTCTATGCTTCCCATACTATAGGATTAAAAAAAGAAAAATTGAATTTCATAAATTTTTGACCAAGTTAAGGTGGTCAGACATACAATTTTTTAATTTTTTTTAAATTTGTAATAAAAAATTCATAATTAATTATTTACATGGAAAAAAATTATAAAAAATATGCATCACATTGGGACATGAATCCTCTACTTATATCTAAAATCTTATAAAAAAAATATTATCATTTTATTGTGGTTAGGTTGGTCAGACAAACACCTACTCCTTATTTTTTCCTTGAAATTAAGTACTACTACATTGAAATTTTAAATTTTCACCAAATAGAATTTTTTTTAAAAAAACCTAGTAATTTAGAAACTACATTCAATTTTCTACAAATTCTATTCTTACATATTTTTGGAATAATATAGATAACTTATTCAAATTTTTACGTCAAATTGCCTAACTCTGATTTTTTTTATTTTTTGCCACTTAAGGGCCTGTTTTTTCCATGATGATCTTCCACATACCCTTTTATTGTGGTTAGGGTGGTCAAACAGACACCTACTTCTTATTTTTTCCCTGAAATTTAAGTACTATTGCATTGAAATTTAAATTTTTCTACAGATTCTATTCTTACATATTTTTGAAATAATATAGATAACTTATTCCAATTTTTACATCAAGTTGCCTAACTCTAATTTTTCTGAATTTAATTTCCACTTAAGGTCCTATTTTTTCCATGATGATCCTTCACATACCCAAATGTATTCTTATATCATAAGAAGACTAGGATAAAATGTGTAAAAAAGATAAGCATATCATTAGACTCTTTTTTATTCCAATTTAGTATTGTAAATGTATATAAAGAGACAATCATGAAATTGATTTAGACAAAATTTAGAGATTTCTATATATTTAAATCCCTCTTTAAAAATATCTTTTTGAAAAAAGAGTTATATACCCTAAGGATGGAGGATGGTGGCTCTATAGCTAAATTATTGATCTTTCTTAACATGGTTATTACCTTGTTTCTCTCTATTGTAGTAAAAATGGAGGATGAACATTGCATGAATTTGACATGTTCTTTGCATAATTCATAGGAATAACATGTTATGGCTATTAAGAGTGTTACCAACTTAAAAATGAATGAGTTAGTGGATCATTGCTTCCTAAAGAAATCTAAGGTAATAAATCTAAATCTATGAAGGAGGCTCTTACTATTTGAGGTAGATTTAAAGAAAAGGGTAAAAATAAAGAGAAGAAGAAATATAATTTTATACCTAAATATTGTGGAAAATCTCAATCTCCTATTAAATCCAAGGGAAAATGTTGGAACTATAGAAAAAAATGTTATTGTGGAAGAGGTTGTAAGGTGAAATAGATAAACTAAAAGAGAGATTCTAAATATGGATCTTCAAACTCATCCAAAGATGATAGTGATGCCTTTGTTCGAACCTTGACTACATATAAATTTTAATGCACGTGGTTGAATGCAACTAGTGCATAGTTTTACATGACTTCACTTAAAGGTTACTTTACAAAATAGCAAGAGTATAATGGTGGGAAGGTATAACATGGAGATGATTATGAGCCAAATATTATTGACCATGGTAAAATCTTGATTGGATTCCTTGATCGATGAGTGAATATAATTAATTTTGTACTACATATCCCTCATTTGGGATGAAACCTACTTTCTATAAGTAAATTGAATACTTTACATATGTGAATTATTTTCTCAAGTACAATGTGTAAGAGGAGCTATGGTGCTTACTATGGGTGTTTAGATAGGCACTCATTTGAGCTTAATATATACACAATTCAACACATTATTTCTTCTACACTTAAAATGGTGAGATTTATAGAATATTCACATTCACCATTGGAATTAATTACCAAGAGGAGTATTGTATCTAGTTCTAATAGCTATTATTTTTCCATAACTGGGAATGCTTATTCTTTGGTGACTAAGCTTCATGTAGAGTAAACTATGTTATAAAATAAGTAAACTATGTGAGTGAAAATAATCTAAGGAACTTGAAAAATAAATCAATATTGATGGTATATATAATTTTAACATTGATTTTAATTTTTACAAAAATTATGTTTATAAAAATTAAATGTATGTTCAATTTTATTCTATTTTATACAAATCATATTGCACTTGATATATTCTAGTTTTGGTTTTGTTAATTTCCATTTCTTCTCAAATCTATATTTATTATGTTTCAATAATTGATGAATATGGGAGGAAATGGGCATATTTCCTTAGAACTATATCTGAAGCATTTTTGTTTATTTAAATAGTATAAGAATCTTATACAAAAAAAAAATTGATTCATATTTCTCAGCCAGAAATGAGTTCTTTTGACTAGAGCTTTGAACAAATGAGGCCACAAGTGGGGACCTCATCCTATAATGGATGCACAACAACCACGACTCCTATGAGCACGGTAGCCCAGCAAGGGTGTAAAGCCCACAAACACACTAGCCTAGAAATGGAGTGACCCCAAAAACGAATGTATGGTACAATGGAAAGATCCTTCCTCTTTATCAGGGATATATTCAACACTCATCCTTTTTCACTATCTTTCTTTTGCTCCTTTATCTTCATCAGGGGTGTATTCAATGTCGGTCCTTTATCACAAGCTTTCTTCCTCTTCATCTAGGGTGTATTCTCACTGGTTCTCCACCAACGCAAACAATAGTAGCAACAATGCCACGAGTCAAGTCTAGAGACTTGAATCCTGGTGGCCACAAAAACATTACCACCACTCATCCAATGCACCACAAGCTCATGCCCAAATCTTATACAAAATTTTAATTGATAAAAATATTAAGATTTTGAGGACTAATAATGGTGGTGAGCTTTACTTTATAAATTTTGACAAGTTCTATAATGAAAATAGAATAGAAATACATAATAAACATTTTTTATACCCCTCAAAGTAATGAAGTTGTAGAAGGAATGAACAAGACATTGATGGAAAGGGCTAGAAAAATTATTTGCGAGTAATCATGGAAGAAAATTTTAGGAAAATGAGTTGGTATAATTTGTACAAAGCAAAAGGATCTCCTACATCAACTATTTTTTATAAGGAGCCTATGGAAGTGTAGTTGAGAAAAAATATTTCATTGAGACGTCTTATATTTTTTAGTTGCAAGGAATACTCTCAAGTTCCTATGGAGAATAGGTCAAAATTTGAGAACAAGGTTGTAAAATGTATCTTCATTCATTATGGTATTTTTGTTAAAATGTATGAGCTTTTTAATCCTATGCACAATATAGTTTTATATAAAGATTTAGTGTTATATTTTGAGAGGTTGATCCTTTTTCCATTAAATTGTTGCTAGAAAAGGATGAAGAGAAATATGTGGTTCAACTAACCTTAATGACCAAGAACTTTAAACTAGAATCCCATGAATGATTTGAAGAGGAGAGAAAAAATCTTAAAGAGTTCTGAAGAGAATGTATAACCTCCATCTAAACATTTGATGAGCTCCATTTGAAACATAAACACCAACTAGAAAAATGTATTCCTCCTAATTGGAGATATATTTGGTCTTTGATTACTTACACTATAGAACATAGGATTATAAAAGAGTCTACAGGGATGAATAATGTAGTACTTTAAATTCACTATAAATTATAGGATGATTGCATTCCAAAAAATAATAACATGGTGAACCATATAATTTTTGGGAATGGAATTTATAGGCTACTCTTACACACTTAGGATGTTTTACCTAAAAGGAGAGAAATAAACCCCACTCAAAATATATGTGGTTCAATCAAATTAGGAAATTTATGATGTTATTTGGACTATATGAGATGACCTAAATGCAACTAAGTTATGAAATTGAGTGATTATGAATGCAAAACTTAAGATTTATGTAATGTTTGAAAACACAATGTGATATGTAGAAAATACAATAAAGAAGTAAACTAATGTAAACATAATTAAAAAAGGTTGAACATAGTGCACCTGGGAATCTGATGATGAATCTGGAGTGTTGTGAATGGTGGTAGAGATCACTGAAAATCACCAGTGGGGCTCATTCACCACTAATGGTGAATCAGTCTTGCTTCTGATAAAAACTTCTGAAAACATATTTCTGAGTGTCGGGATCCAAAATCTGACAAAATTTGGATTTCCAACCTTAAGGTGGGACTCATTTGCCACTGATGGTTAATCAATCCTCTCCCAAAATTCTATGAAATCAAGGACCAATTTTATAGAACCAGATCTAAGGTTATCTGGTTGTCGGGTTGATAGTCAAATCTGCAGAAAATGGACTATAGGTTGTCTCTAAGCTTGAAATAGGTTATAGTTGACTTGAAACACTTTTTTGACTTCTTGTCCACTTTTCAACACCTAATTTCTTGAAAAATATTCATACACAAGTCTGCAAACACACGTGCAAAAAGGGGAAAAATGGTTAAGGGTTAGGTTCTAGGGATTTGCCTTTGTCAAATCCCACTTTGGTAATCAAACCCTTAATGAAGAAATAAGATGAAATCAACAAGGAAAGATGAATAAACAACATGAAAATTTCCTAAACTCACCACAACCTTGTTGAAGAAATCTAAAAGATATGTCAATGGTTGCTCCAAGATACTTGATGTTTGCTTGATTGAATGATGCAAAGTGCTCAAATGCTTGATTGATGTTTAGTGAATGCAAGTGAATGATGAGAGATGTAAACTGAGGGGAAAAACACTTATTTATACACAATTGTGCCTTAGTAACCCAATGATACCTCATCATCGGCCGACATAAGGTAATTTTGAATAAAAACCTAAAAGAAAATTTGAAATATTTTGAATTTTGAGCTAAGAGGGACTCATTCACCACCCATGGTGAATGGGTCCCACCTTGGACTTGAAAGTGGTTGTCCAAAATTAAGTAACATTTAATGTTATTTTCTAGGTTTACATTCAAAAATACACATAATTAATCATTATAAGGGCATAAAGGGGTCAAATAAAGCATAAGAAAGGTGTAAATAGTGAAATTAAGCCTAGAAAAGTGTGAAATCTTGTTACAAGACTTTACAACACTTAAAAATAGGACTTGATAAGTGATGAAAAGGTGATTTTTAGGTGAATTGTAATGAATAGAGTCTAGAAAAATATAGAAATATTTTACAACACAACATCTTCACAAGATGTCATAATTTGAATTTTAAGGACCTAATGTGAATGTTCAAGTCACGTTACATCATTAAATCAAAGAAAAATGGACCAAGCATTGTGAAGAAAGACCTAAAAGACCATCAAAATGTCAAGGGCCCATTTTTTTATGGCACATTTAGGCCCCACTTTAGTGAGAGGATTAACTTGCTTCAAACTCACACTATAGTCATGCATATCGAGAGAGAGGTCCAAATGCACTTATGTTAGGGTATGTGCAGGATCATCATGGAAAAAATAGGCCCTTAAGTCATGAAAAGTTCAGAAAAATCAAAGTTAGGAAACTTCATGTAGAATTTTGAAAAAGTTATCTATATTATTTCAAAAATATGTAAGAATAGAATCTGTAGCAAATTGAATTTAGTTTCTAAACTACTAGGTTTATTTTTTTTTAAATCTATTTGGTGAAAATTTGAAATTTCAATGTAGTAGTACTTAAATTTCAGGGAAAAACTGAGAAGCGGGTGTCTATCTAACCACCCTAACCACAATAAAATGATAATATTTTTTTATAAGATTTTAGATATAATTAGAGGACTCATTTCCCAATGCGATGCATTTTTTTGTAATATTTTTCCAAGTAAATAATTAATTATGAATCTTTAATTACAACTTTAAAAAAATATAAAAAATCATATGTCTGACCACCTTAACTTGGCTGAAAATTCATGAAATTCAATTCTTCTTTTTGTAATCTTATAGTATGTGAAGCATAGAATGTGACACATGTTTTAGATTCAAAAAATGTGATACTATTTGAAAGCCATAGATGTTTTTCAATCAGCCTATCAATCAGGACTTTGGTCATAATTCAAATAGAAAATGAATAATAATTATTTATTAAATTCAAAGTAAAGCATAATTTATATTGGTGGAAAACTAAGAATCTCTTTTAAAAACCATTTTCGTTTCATCAATTTTGGGTAAGAAAAAAGTTGTTAGCTACATACCCATCATATCACCACTTTTTGGCGCATCATGATAATGCACATACTTGTTAGCAAGGTGGAATGACAATGATCAAGAGGGATGATCAAGCCCCTAGGATGAAGATCCCATGACCAACTAAACATAAGAACAAAGGAACACACATGTGAAGAAAAGGGAGAATTGGATTAAGCCTCAATCGTCTATCTAACTAGTTGTGGATTAGATCTAGGTTGTTTGTGAGAAAAAGAGAATACACACTCACTCTGGAGCAACATAACTCATGGTGTTTTGGTGAGTGAGAAGGGCCAAAAAGGTGAAGTACATATGCTAGTTGGTATGCACTCACAAACACATAGGTGGGCATGGGAGAAGTCATGTCGTTGAATGGGCTTCCCGCTCAACCATATCAAAGTTATACCTCCTAATAAATTTAACAAAGTGCCATAAAGGAAAATGTTGGTTCATGCTTCATGATACACGAAAATTTTTGTATGCTTAGAACTCATGACAAATAGGATAGTACCATAGGCATGCAAGTTGTGTTATGAAAGATGGAAAAAATGCAAAAATGCAAAAATGCAAAATGTAAAAGATGTTCAAAGGAGTCTTGTTAAGTTCATGCGAGGTTTATCGCTTAGTGAACATTGTGTGTAACATCTCCAAGAGAAGACCAATCAAAGAATAAAATAGTCACAACTTATGGGATGCAATGCATCACATAAAGCCACCAAGAGGAATGTAATATGCTAAGAGAGATCACACTTATGAAGGACATCACATCCAATGTCATCCACAAAATGATGAACACATCTATGAAGTGACAAGGCTGCACTAAGAAAAAAGAATGCAAATGAATTATGCTAATGTATGACCCCACTTTAAAGAAATTGCTACATGTTGTTTTATGAGAAATTACTTTAAAGTAGCAAAGGAAAAAAGAAAAAAGAAAAAAATACATGAGAGCCAACTTGGAAAGCCCCCATGCCAAGTCATATGTTTTTGAGTAAGGCTTCATCATGTAATAAAAAAGGAAAATGAAAGGAAAGGGAGTTGCCCCCAGAAAAGAACACACCAAACACATAAGGGATCTATAGATTTGGGGTTAGTATGTTCATCGCCACAATGTTTTAATTAAAGAGCTTGGAACTATCATCATTCCCCAAAGCACATAGAACTAGAAGAATGACACAAAGAGAGCGAAAACAAAAGAAAAATAAAGTCCATTTTGGGTCAACATGGAAGAGACATTGTCATCTCAGCACTTTGCATCATTCCCAAAAGGAAAACACAAGCGAAAAGGAAAATGAAAAAGGAAAAAGAAAAGGAAATGCTTTTGGGTCAACATGAAGGAGACATTTCGGTCTCAATACTTTGTGTCATCCCCAAAAGGAAAAGCAAAAGGAAAATTGAAAAAGGAAAACAAAAATGACCTTTTGGGTCAACATGGAAGAGACATAAGGTGTCTCTACACTTTGCATCATCCCCAAAAGGAAAACAAAAAACAAAAATGAAAAGGCAATGTATGACATTTAGAAGAATAAAGGTACAAATAGAATAAGTGGAAAAAGAGAGAGAAAACATCAAATGCATGTTACAAGGGAACACAATACACACATAAAATAAAAACTATAGCAAGGAAAATGCAAGTCAACCATCTAACAAGTCATCTACCTCCCAATCATTTTCAGTGTATTGCGAGGGCGGTTGACTATCCAAAGGAAGAAT
Organism: Sequoia sempervirens; assembly: GCA_007258455.2. NCBI lineage: Eukaryota > Viridiplantae > Streptophyta > Pinopsida > Cupressales > Cupressaceae > Sequoia > Sequoia sempervirens. The sequence continues at coordinate 86,583 of VDFB02367626.1, forward strand.
TGCAAATTTTGAAGTAGGAGATGTACCAGGTTCTTCACTTGGTATATAAGATTTATCATTTAAGATCATGGTAGATCAAAATAAAAAGTTTAGATCATTATGAACTTCTTCATCTATTTTGGTGATCTCCTTCTCATCATCATCATCAAGATTGATTAGGATAGGAGGACGAAGGGTTATTTCCAAGGAAGGATGTATCAAAAGTTGTGGCTATTGAATCGGTTCATTTTTTTGTGAGGGTTGGACTATAATTTCTTGTGGCAAGTCAGGAGGAAGAGGGTGATCATATATTGCTTTGGTCAAAGGTAGAGGTTGATTTTCTTTGTTATTTTTAGTTTTCATTTGATGAGCAAGGAGATGACAACGATGCATACCTTCTCTAGCACCATAGTTTCTTTTTATTTTATTTTGAAGTTGTTGAGGGGTAAAAGTGGGTTGATCCATCATAGGTTCATTTTATTTCGACAAGGAAGAATAGAAGAAACTGAAGACTATGGGTCAATCACTTTTTCTTTGGCTTTATAAAATTATTTAATATGGGGAGGCATGATGGGATTTGTTTCATTTTCTCTTGGTCGTTTAAATGAGGAAGGTGAAGTGTTTATGTTGGGTTGCTCATGAGGTTGTGTTATTTTTTCAATGTTCGATTGAGGTTGAAGGATGGTTTCATCTATGATAGGAGAAGTGGATGGGAACATGTTATGAAGAGACAATTCGGCGATTCGTTTGGCTTTGAACTTTTGATATGTTATGAAAAATAAGTCCTTTCAAGGGGTGATGGGTTCCATAGATTCAGGCCAAAACGCTTCTAAGGAAAAATTACCTTTAGAGTACAATGGATTAAAGCCACTATGGTGTATAGTTAATATTTCATTTGCATGTGGAAACTTCAAACATTTGTGAACAACTGAGGGGACCACTTTCATTGAGTGAAGCCAAGGATGACCCAGCTGCAAACAAAATTGATTTGATTGTGGAATAACAAAAAATGTTACATCCAAAGTTTTTAGTCCTATCTATAAAGGGATTAAAATCGATCTAATCCATGTAGCTAGTTTATTATATTCTTCTTGATACAACTTATGTAATACTAAAAACTCTTATGTGATCACATTCTTGTCACAAGTGGGATCTATTAATATCCCATTGGTGGGCTTATCATAGATGCGGCCAGCTATGTAAAGAGGACCATCGGGAATATTTTTAAGTATATCATTAGAATAAAAAGTGATATCAATATATTTGTTGGTTGGGCCTTTACAACAGACAATTTCTATCGTACCCACAAGTTCATCCATAAGATTAACTTGAGTAACATTTGGAGTAATAGCAAGTTTTTTCATTATTTGTATCAATGTTCATCACATGAGGGTTTGAAGGTTCACTAGCCTTGACAAATGAAACATTGTGTTTGGGAAAAGGGTTGGTAAATATTTGTAAATTTTGGTTAGGGAGTGCAACGGACTTATTTCCTTGATCATTGACACCCGCAATGGACAAATGGCTTGAATCAATGTGGTCTTGAACTAAGTGTTTGAGACAATTACATTGTTTGGTGTCATGTCCATTTTGGTGATGAAAATGACAATAAGCAATTGGTTTAAAGGTGTGTTGTAAAGGCTTGGTGGTATCAAGTGGTTTAACAGTAGGCAAAGTGATCATTTGTTGCTAGAGCAATTGATTCATTGTATTATGGAGGGTATCGGGTAGGGGGTAAATTATTTCTTCGGGTGCCCATAGGTATAAGGAACCACTACTTTAACAACTGCCACTTGACTTTGAATAGGTTGGGTTTGTTTTTGAGGAGCCAGATTAAATTGTAAAAATACTTTATTTGGTTTTCAAAAATTTTGTGTGTTGTTTTGGTTAGTTTGTTCAAACTTCTCAACTTAGTTAGAAGTGGACTTTGAATCACGACTAGAAATTGAGTTGTGATAGTCACAAAGGGTCATTCATAAATGCATGAACAAATGAAATTTCTTCATAGTTAACTTATCCTAGAGACTTGTGTGCAATTTTTCAATAAACATCTTATGTAGATGTGAATTCGGAATCTTGACATCAATTTGAGCATACAATGATTGATATCGTGAAATGAAATCAATTACTTTTTCATCTATGTTTTGTTTACATTGTATTAGATAAGCCATTTTATTTTTAGGATTCATATGAACTTGGAAGTGACTGATAAAGGAATCCACAAGCTCATTGAATGATCGGATGGAATGATGAGGTAAATTTGAAAACAACTCTAATGCAGTGTCCTATAAGGTCCTAGGAAATTTTTTTGCTAATAGCTTATTTTCAAGGAAAAAATCATTGCACAAGGTTGCATAAGCATTGACATGATTAATAGGGTCTCCTTTACCTCTGTACTTCTAAAACCTAGGCATCTCAATCCCTTGTGGCATAGGGGTTCTTAAGATCTATAAAGATAAGGGGCTACTACAAACATGGTATGTGGGTAGAGCATTTTGACTTTGGCTAATGGTGGAGATTTGTTGTTGCATGCATGAGACAGTGTCAAAGAGTTGTGTAATTATGGGGTCAATATAAGTGGTATGAGGTGGAAGGGAAAATGGTAATGGAGTGTATGTAATATTAGGGGAAGTGAAAGGGACATTAAGAGGGGTGAAGGTGGAAGAAGGAATAATTGATGCCACAAAAGAACTAGGAATGTTGGTTGGAAGAACAAAAGGAGTCACATGACTAACTTGTTGCATAGTTATTGTAACTTAGGAGTGGTATAAGTTGGAATGGATGCTACGACTGAAGGGGGAGGAATGTGGGGTCCTCCTTGGCTTACAACAATGTTTGCAGATTGGGAAGTAGAAGGAGCATGTTTATTGTATATCTCAACAATTATTTTCATAACTTGTAAGCCATCATCACTTTCAATCAAACAATGAAGGTTTTCTATGGCTAGTATGGTAGTGGTTGAAATGTTTTCAAGGGATAAGTCTTGTTGTAAATGTGCAAAATACTCATGAATAATAATGACTTTTTTCTTGTGGAATGGAATTGTTTTGTGTGTCAACATTCATTGGATGGAAAGGTGAAGGCATAGTAACTTGGTAGTATCCATTCCTAATGCACCATTTTCCATACTAGGAGTAGGATCTCTTGAGATCCCAAGGTCCACAATGAAAGTGCTATCGTGGGAGGCCATGAGTCTAGAACTTTGTCTCACTAAAGTATTAACAATGGGGAACCAAAAACTCATACAAGTACCACAAAGGATGAGGTGAATGCAAATGCAATGAAAAGTAGGAGTGAAAATTTTAAATAACAAAAATTTTGCAATCTAAAAAAGTGAAATAAGAACAAAGAACAAAAATGCAATAAATGCCCAGAAAATGTTTGAAAGTGTTGTCTAAAATGTGCAGGTGGATTGATTCTCCCAGGCTGGCAAATGAGTCCAAGTATGATATTTTTGTTTTTTTTTGAAAATTTAAAGTGATTCTAATGCTTTTTAGATGAAAATTAAGGATGCAAATGAAAATTTTAAGTTTTTGAATGATAAGATATGCAACAATGAAGTCTAAATGAATCTTTCACTAATCCAATTTGAGAAACCATAGGATACAAAAATAAAACAATTTAACCTAAATGAATGTTGATGAAAATGTAACCTAGAATGCAAGATGCAATTGAAATCAGAAACAAAGAGTTCTCAATATGCATGTTCACCAAAATGAACCATATATTTTTTGGGAATGGGATTTATAGGCTACTCTTACACTCTTAGGATGTTTTACCTAAAAGGAGAGAGATAAACCCCACTCAAAATCTATGTGGTTCACTCAAATTTGGAAATATATGATGTTATTTAGACTATATAAGATTATCTAAATGCAACTAAGTTATGAAATTTATTGATTATGAATGCAAAACCTAGGACTTATGCAGTGTTTGAAACACAATGTGATATGCAAAAAATGCAATAAAGAAGTAAACTAATGTAAATAGAATTAAATAGGGCTGAACATAGTGCACCTAGGAATATGATGATGAATCTAGAGTGTTTTGAATGCTGGAAAAGATCACTAAAAATCACCAGTGGGACTCATTCGCCATTGATGGTGAATCAGTTCTGCTTCTAATGAAAACATCTAAAAATAGGCTTTTGAGTGTTGGGATCCAGAATTTGACAAAATATGGATTTCTAGCCTTAAGTTGGGACTCATTCATCATTGATGGTGAATTAGTGCTCTCCCAAAATTTTGTGAAATCAAGGACCAATTCTGTAGCACCAAATCTAAGGTTATCTACTTATCGGGTTGACGAAGTCAAATCTGCAGAAAATGGACTGTAGGTTGTCTCCAAGCTTGAAATAGGTTATAGTTGACTTGAAACACTTTTCTGACTTCTTGTCCACTTTTCAACACCTAATTTCTTGACAAATATGCATACACAATTCTTCAAGCACGTGCATGCAAAAGGGAAAAAATGGTTTAAGGGTTAGGTTATAAGGATTTTCCTTGGTCAAATCCCACTTTGGTAATCAAACCCTTAATGAAGAAATAAGATGAAATGAACAAGGAAATATGAATAAACAACATACAAATGTCTTAAAATCACCACAACCTTGTTGAAGATGTCTAAAAGATATGTCAATGGTTGCTCCAAGATAGTTGATGTTTGATTGATTGAATGATGCAAAGTGCTCAAATGCTTAATAGATGTTTAGTGAATGCAAGTGAATGAGGAGAGATGTAAAATGAGGGGAAAAACACTTATTTATACACACTTGTGCCTTAGTAAGCCAATGATACCTCATCATAGGCCGACATAAGGTAATTTTGAATAAAAACCTAAAAGAAAATTTGAAATATTTTGAATTTTGAGCCAAGAGGGACTCATTCGCCACCCATGGTGAATGGGTCCCACTTAGACATGAAAGTGGGTGTTGGGAATTAAGTTACATTTAATGTTATTTGTCTAGTTTAGATTGAAGAATACACTTAATTAAGCCTTATAAGGGCATAAAGGGGTCAAATAAAGTATAAGAAAGGTGTAAATAGTGAAATTAATCCTAGAAAAGTGTGAAATCTTGAACATTACAAGACTTTACAACACTTCAAAATAGGAATTGATAAGTGATGAAAAGGCGATTTTTAGGTGAATTGTAATGAATAGCTTCTAGAAAAGTGTAGAAATGTTTTAAAAAATGTCACAACACCTTCACAAGATGTCATAATTTGAATTTTAAGGACCTAATGTTAATGTTCAAGTCACATTACATCATTAAATCAAAGAAAAATGGACCAAGCATCGTGAAGAAAAACCTAAAAGACCATGAAAATTTCAAGGTGCCATTTTTCTATGGCACACATGGGAACTAGTACAATTTCCTAATCGATGAAAAAATGTTGGATGTATAAGGAGAGATTCGTTGCAAAGGGATATTACTAGTGTAGACACTTAAATTATTCACCTAATCATCAAACACTAATTATCATCATATCATTCCCTAATCATTAATCACATTAGTTTACTATAATATTAATTCATCGTTTATTACCATCACATATCATGTATTAATTAATAATCATTTATCAATCTATTTATTCACTTAATTATATAATATTTTACTAAATTGAGTTAAATGAGAACTAATAATCCATTTTTAAACAATAAATTCTATTTTTTTCTAATTAATTAACTCTATCTTACTTCACCAGTTAAATTTGTATTATTTTAGAGTGTCTATCTTCCCTCATTAATTAACTCCATGTTGACATAGAAAATTTTCATTACCTATCAGTTGAATTTATATTCCAACATAAAATTACTCATCCCATTTATCCAATTAATTAGTTGATTAGATAATTTTTATCCTTTCATTAATTCATAATGGAAAAAAATTGTCTTAAAATTAAGTTGACTCCTCAACTTGTTCAATTAACTTGGGAATTCATTCTTATCCTCATATCCCAAAGGATTTTTTCTTCAATGTCTATAAATATAATTATTAATTCATCAATATCATGATCACTCTTTATGCAAATAAATTTTTTCAAACTAATTTGTCAGTCTAGTATTCTACTACTAGGTTGCATAAAAATCCAAATAAATGAATCTATGTTAAATTTGAGGTTTTAGTGATATTTCAAGATGAAGAATTTTATTTTATTTTATTTTATTTCATACACCTAGGTTGAGGGGATTAATTATGGTAATATTTTTTTCCCAACTACTAAGCTAAAATATGTTTATTTTTTAATATCTTTTGCAATAAAATTGATATTGAGTAGATGGATGTGAAGAAAACTTTCTTTCATAATGGTTTGGAGGAAGAATTTTATATCTCATATATAAAGAACCAGAGTTGAAAATTTCATGAAATATTTGTTTATAAGTTGAAGAAATATTTATATGGTCTCAATCAATCTCCTAGGATGTGGTGCAATTTTTTTGATATATTTATGTTAGGATTATAATTTTCAAGGTTCAAATAAACTCATTGCATTTATTATAAGATAGGGATTGATTTTTTTATTATTATTTCATTATAATTTGACGCTATGTTATTTCTTAGTGATAGGAAGAATATGATTTATGAATTGAAGTATTATATTTTGGAATAGATGTAGATGAAGGAATTAGTAGTCACCAATTTCATCTCGAGGATGACTATTAGAAGAGATGGAGATAAAAAAAAAAAATTTGTTGGGATAGAGTAAGCATGTAAACATAAAGTTGGAGATATTAATCATGTCAACTTGAAAATATTAATCTGATGATATTTTAGTTGGGACTAAGTTATTTAGAAAAAAAATCAACATCACCCAAGTAGTAGGAGTTTTTATCTATTACATGGAAAATCCTAGACAAGTACTTTGGGATGTAGTGAAGAAGGGATTTAGATATTTATAGTAGTATACCTCTTATTACTCCACTTATTATAATGATAAATATATATCAAAATAAAACACACTAACTATTTATAGAATTATTGATTCTAGTTTTTTTGGGGATGTTTAGATAAAGAAATGCATAATTAGATATGTTTTCACTATTTTTGGTGGATCTATCATTTGGATGAACAATTTATCTCATGTTGTCACTTTTTTTATTATAAAAGAATAGTGAAGATGGTGTAAGGTTTCTCCTCACACATGTTCAAACCTTGCCTCAAAAGGCCAAATAGCATGACAATATTTGTGAAAGTATTGATCATGTCTGCATGAAGTATGAAATTATGATAGAATAGTAGTTGAGTTTTCAAGTGATGGATGTTTAATGTTTTTGGTTAGAGGAAAAATACGGGTTTTGATGGGGCCCGGAACCTAGTACAAAGAAAAGCAGGCTGCAATTAAAATACATCATCAACCATCAGTAGCACCACAACAACCACTAGAGATTAACAAGACAACACATGCTGCATTTTTCAAAATAGCAAGGGCCAAAGACCCTTAAACAACCAAGTTTTAACTAGGACCAAAAACCCTTCTAGATACACACAGATCTCGCTTGGATCTGCTAGGCATCAGCAAACCATCCACTCATGGAGGACTCCACTAAGCTAAGAAAGATAATCTGCCTAATGGTAAAAAACACCAACATACCTCTAATCAAAAACTTTAGAAAATCCAAAAACCCCACCTCAATAGGGGAGATGGAGAACTCAACAAACCACTAGGCACAAAGCCACTGCTCAAACTAGGAAAGCTCCAAAACCATGAGCTCCCCACTCTTGGAAAAGAAGAAACAAATAGCCAAGCCACTGCAGCTAGAAATCACCAGCACCCTCCACCTCCACCTCCATAGGAGACCAGCCCACCTCAATAAGAAGGCTAAGGGAGGTCCACCTCCATAGGACCAAAGGAGAAAGACAATGCAATAGCTTAGCTCACATCAGTAGAATCCATTGGAAAACACTACACCAAAAACTAGTTGTGGACAAGGAAAATAATCTCAAATAAACACCATAGGTCCACCTCAACAATTTTCAAATAAGAACTCATCTAGGTTTCAATGTTATGACTAATAGTGATGATGTTTGATGTTCTATTTTTTTATTTCTACATGTTTTTCATGAGATACTTATACATGTTAATCTAAAATATATAAGGATGATATTTTCTAATTGGTTGATTAAATTAGAGCTTATTTTACTTTCTATGAGATTCACATGAGTTATTGAAGTGATGAATTGATTTTTAATGATTCACCAAAATATTTTACAAGTTGTTGAATGATTCTAATACTATGCTTATAAATTATTTCCTTAATAAATTTCAATATTGTCAAATATGATTGAAATAACCATTTTAATAATGTGATAAATATGCTTCAATGGTCATGGTTCATCTTCATATACCGATTCATGCTTGGGTATGTGCAGGATCATCATGGAAAAAACAAGCCCTTAAGTGGCAAAAAATTCAGAAAGATTAGAGTTAGGAAACTTGACATAAAAATTTGAATAAGTTATCTATATTATTTCAAAAATATGTAAGAATAGAATATATATAAAATTGAATGTAGTTTCTAAACTACTAGGTTTGTTTAAAAAAAATCTATTTGATGAAAATTTGAAATTTCAATGCAGTAGTACATAAATTTCAGGGGAAAAATAAGAAGTAGGCGTCTGTCTGACCACCATAACCACAATAAAATAATAATATTTTTTTATAATATTTTAGATATAATTAGAGAACTCATGTCCCGATGTGATGCATATTTTTTTGTAATCTTTTTCCAATTAAATAATTAATTATGAATTTTTTATTACAACTTTTTAAAAAATAAAATACTTGTACATCTGACCACCCTAACTTGGGCAAAACTTCATGAAATTCAATTTTTCTTTTTTTAATCCTATAGTATGCAAAGCATAGAATGTGACATGTTTTGGATTCAAAAAATGTGATATTGTTTGAAATCTATAGATGTTTTTCAATCAACCTATCAATCAGGACTTTAGTCCTAATTCAAATAGAAAATGAATAATAATTACTTATTAAATTCAAAGTAAAGCATAATTTATATTGGTGGAAAGCTAAAAATATCCTTTAAAAACCCTTTTCGTTTCATCAATTTTGGGTAAAAAAAAATTGTCAGCCACATACCCATCATATTGCCACTTTTTGGTCCATCATGATCCTGCACATACCCGATTTCATCTTCTAGAAAATGTTTCTCATTGGAAATTGAAATGTTTCTATGACAATCAATGGGATGATAAATAAGAAATATGTAATTAATTTTATATGAATGATGAATACATTAGAGTATTTGATTAGAAATATCTACTTAATATATGTGACATTTATTTATGTTATTTATTGATGCCTCAAATAAGATATTAGTATATAAAAAAATAATATATATATTTAAGTGTGCAAGTGAATTTTCAATGGGATTCAGGGTCACATGGTAAAACTAATTTTTTTCCTACCAATTCAATTGATCTTCTTTCATTTGAACAAACTAAGATCATGTGTAGTATGTACAATATGTGATGTGAAGATGGTTATAATGTGAATTTAATATGTTATATGGTGTGGATTTATATGGTTATGAGAAAATATGTATAAAATTTTGTTCTTTTAAAATTTGATTTTATGGTAATCCATTTCTAGCAAGTTTAAAAGGGTTTTAAGTGGGAAAATTAAGTATTCTTAATTAATTAAAGCTCCTAAGTATTTAAAATTCTAGGGTTTTTTATAAGGAACTTTTAAATGGGTTTAGTGAGTATTTTTATTCATTTTGGTTTTTTTTAAGTATCTAAGTGTTAGTACTATGGGTAATGAGTATTTTGAAGTGTAGATAGTTTTCTTTTAATTAATTTTTAACCTCCTAAAACTAACATTTAAAAAGTAAAGAAATTTGGAGGTAGTTTGAAAGTGGTTGGGAGAGGTGGCATCACGTCATCCCTTCCTTAAAATTAGTTTTTGGGTGGATATAAATTATGATAAGATCTATTGTGGAGATGAATCTTGTCATAAGATCAAGAAATTCCCTATCATATTTATGTATTTCTCTTGAGGACGGGAAGAACATTTTTTTTTAATTTTTATTTTTGGGGTGGGGGTATTCTTTTTTAGTAATCATTGCTTGTTAAGATGGGAGAAGGAAGAAGATAATTGGTAAAAAGGATTTAGAAGAGAGGAAAAGAATAAATGATTCTTCATAAAAAATGTTTCATCAAGTGTGTTGGAAAATACTTTCTCAAGGTATCAATTAATCCCTTGTAGTAGTTTCGTATTTTAAATTTTTATTATATATTTTTTATGGGGAATATGTGTTGGGGTAGAATCTTTGTAAAGAGTAGAGGGTCATCTATGTAAGGGGGTTTGAGAGGGTGTGACTCCCATTTGGCAGGTCTTGGGTATAAGTATTCATTAACTATAATTATGGGTATGAGTATCCCATCATAGTAACTTATGATTTAAATAATGAAGAGTTGAATGTTTATAGAAGGAAATATATGTTGGGAGAACTTAGGAGAATTGGAGTATGATGAAACATCTTATGTTATGGAATATTTCTCTTATTTCATCAAATATTTGAGTCCTACATCCCTTCAATAAGGATTCTCATGTAGAATCCTTTGTTATGCACAAAATATATGGGCTGATTATGCTCTTATAAGTTATGTTTTTTATTAGAAATAAATAGGTTTTGAAGGGGCCCTAAAACCCTATACAAAGAAGAGCAAAGGAAAAAAAGAAAAATAAAATTGGCTTCCCAACCTAACACCAATAAATAGGTTGATAATAGAACCATCAACACACCAACAGGAAAACCCAAATCGAGGGTCTAAACAACAGTAGATCCTGAACAACCAAATCTAACACCTTTAGCCCTAGGGTGAAGCTCCCTAATAGATTTGGGAAGCCCCTTCTTTCTACACTAAACCAAGCTCCAAGAAACCTCAGAGTCGAAGTCCTCCAATTGAGGAGAGAGGGGAGGATCCTCTTGGGACACAATAGCCATGGATGGTGCCAACAAAGCTGAACTAGAAGAAGGCACCTCCAGGAGGGAGACTGGATAAAAGGAACAAGGAACGCAACTAGGAGCCCCCAAGGGTAGAGATGAAAAATCCAAAGTAGGCACAATCAAAGGAATACCCGAACCTAAAATAGTAGTGAATTGGTCAAGAATAGTAGGAGTCGAGGTGGGAGCTAAAAGAGAAACATAGGCAACCTAAACCTCCCCCACCAAAGTAGACTCAATATGGATCTCATCCTCTTAACAGTCCTAAACCATCGCCACAAGATGAACTGTGCACATGGGAAGCAGAGATAGTCAAGTGGTCCAAAAGAGCATCCTTCCACTAGGTTGTAGCACCTCTATGACATGATAGAGGACAGCTAGCAGCTAAGTGACCAATAGCGAAGTAACACCAACATCTAAAGGGGACACCCTCATAATCCAACAGTTGCTTCTAAGGCTGATCCCCTACCATGAAAATAATGTCTCCAAAAAGGGGTTTGGAGATGTCAATGTCAACTAAAATACAAGGAATAGTGGAGTGACCCATGAAAGTGGTAGAAGAATCTACTTTCAGAAATTGACCGATGGCATTTCCAATGCTCTCATAGCAAGAATCCTCCCAAAATTGGAGGGGGAGGTTCGAGAGACGCGCCCAAATCATCTTGATATTAAGAAGCTCGATAAGGAGATTGAAAGCAAGAGTCCATGGTTTAATGGATAGATAATGTTCCCCCCACATCTAGACCCAACCATCAAGCACTACATCTTGCTACTCAAAAGAAGAAAAAGTCACTATGAAAAAACCAAGAGCATAGGGGAAGAGCTTAATCGTTCTAACTACCAACGGCCACCAAGACTCCAACACCCATTTGTGAAGGTTGGGTAGAGAGGGCCATAGACCATTAAACCTACAAATTACACATGTATTGCGATAAAACTCTTCATTATCTGTAACCTTCGGGCCACACACCACAATAGGGGAAGAGTAGGCATAGGGGAGAGGCCGAACACCCCTAGCCCCTCCCTCGAAGTACGAAAACCTGAACCAACAACTACCACAATAGGGGCACGTGGCCTAGCAATAGGCACACTCATCTTAGCCACTGCATGTACCCCCAGTGAACCATTGACATTTTCCTCAGTATTGTTCCGATCCACAACAAACATAGCAGTAGCATCCTTTTCAGGATACTTGTCCATATCAACAGGAGCACCATCTAGTCCACTTGACCCCTCTAGATCCATGGAAAAGGAAACAGTAGTGAAAGCAAAGTCCAACATGCCAGAGCTTGTTCTAATGGTCAGTTTCAAAGGCCTACTTCCATTCTTGCTCTTGTCTATTTCAAAAATTCTTCTAGAATATTTTTTCTTATAAGTTATGTTATATGTGTTGTGGATGTCATAAAAGTTGTGGATGTCATAAAATACTAATGTCTATGTAACTATGTGTTAATATTTATATTGTTTTGTGTTGTGTTTTCTACATAAACCTAGGTTCTCTATGTCACCCCTAGCTTCGGGGTGAATTGTACCACAATCCTAAGGTTGGGAGGTAAGCTCCCATTAACTAATATTTTCCTCTCTATTTAATTGTAATTTTTTGGACTATAGATGAAGATTATATTTTTATTACCAAAGTATTGCTTATAGATTATTTCTCAATCTAAATGTTATTGTATTATTTAAAAAAGGAAACTAAAACTTATCATTAAATTTAAATGTACAATTGAATATAAATGTGAATTATTAGTTAGGTATTTAAAATATTTATTTGGTAATGGGAAGTTTGCTACTAACTATAATTAAAACACTAATTGAGAGGGTTAGATCAGTGCAAAGTCCCACTTGTTGTTCTTAAAGTTATTTTATTAAACCCATTTATATTTAAATGAATTAATATTATGTATTTAGTATTATTCTTCTCCTTTATATTTTTTTTGGGCTGATTATGAGTTAAGGATAATATTTTTGTTAAAACTAATGTTATGGGTAAATATAGTGGGCTGAGTTGCAAACAAAACTACTTACGTATGTTTTAGAACCTTATCAAATTATTTCCATGTTGTCATTGATTCCCTCACCTTTATAGAGCATATTAAATTTTTTAACTTGTTGAAGGGACATGAAAATCACAAGTGTTTAAATGATGCCCTATTTCACTACAATCAACAAGTTGAAAGTTAGATGATTTTGTGATTGAATTATTGTGAAATTATTTGAGAGTTGAACCTATTTGAGATACAATATTATTGACCACCAAATATGCGTTGATTTAAGACTAAGAAGTCAAACTACGAATCCTTTGATCTTGTTACATAGGAAAGGCCATCTTGGATGAGCCTCCAAGGTATAGGTTCCATCTTTCTTAAACTCACTTTTGAATTATTTTTTTTGTTCCTTACGATGTGAATTATATGATATATCTATATGCTTCTCTTTATAAATCTAGTTATTATGTATCAAACTAGTTATTCTATCTAAACTAGTGCTAGGAAGTAACATGTTGATATTATTTTTAATTATTGATATGATCTTATGATTCGTGTCTAGTTGTATAGACATCTTGTAAGTACAGTTTTTGGAGGCAGCAAAAAAATATACAAGGTAATGTAAGGGGAACTATGGTAAGAAATGGTATGAACATTTTAAATAAAAAGAAGAAATAATTTATTGTTTTTAAATTGATCAATTTTCAACCAAGTTACTAGTTAAATGACACAATAAACCATTACTTTAAAAAAAAATAGTCTAAGTCTTTTTGGATGGTAGATGTATCTATGTTGTGTCCTTGTTTGTATATTGCATGGGCAATACATTTTTTAAGATAAATTTAATTTTAAATATTTAATAAGAATTGGAATTGGAATTTTTTATTTTTTAAAGTAAATGTAGTAGAAGAAAATTATTTTAAGTTTGTTCTCATACTTGAGTTGCATCTTCACTCTCCTTTCCTTTTTGGTTGTATTCTAGTGATGAGATTATACATTTTCTCACTAATTTTATTGTTTATATAAATAAATTAGCTTGTGTAATTACTCACTAAGGTAAAATTTTGGAATGAAATTTGGTATCAAAGCATAGGTTTTCCCACTCTAGAACCTTATGGGTCTCACTTAATTTGTATGAAGGATTAAATTTATGATGATATTTTTCTAGCATGTGGAACCTAATTATGTTTTGTGAAGATACCCACTAAATTTCATGTTCATGTCTCTAGTTGTGATATAAGGTATCCAAATAAAGAGAAGGGTTGTGAATGTTTTATAGGATTCACATATTTACACCCCTTGTGATAATTGTCTATAGTTGTGGGATTAATGTGTTGTTCTTGTTTGTTACTTCTTTATTGAGTGATGAGTTTCTATTAAAAGTGTTATGTTGTGTAGCATCATAAATTGTCACCATTGATAATTTCATAGTACCTTGATAACCTATTTTTCTTATAACATTAATTATAATAATAATTTATTTATTTCAAGGCCCTAGATCATAAAGACATAGTGAATTCTATGTCACCTCAACAAATTTGTGGTAAAATCACCTAGTTAGGGGTAGTAAAGGGGGCCTAATTTAAATTTTATTCTTTGGTGTTGGTCCTTAGAGGATTGAAAAGATCCCAAGCTAGCCTATAATCAAAATTATCAATTTTGGAATACATATTTAAGCAAGTTTTATTCTCATTTGAAAATTAGAAGGAAATTATGAACAAGAAGCTAATATGATGTAATTATGGTGAAGATGTATTGAATTATTCTCTACAAGATATCCACAAAAATCTCTTAATTTTTTTCAACCAACCTCTTGTAGGTCTTCGCTCCTTTCAAGCATCCATCAAACAACCTTTGGTGGTAATTTATGGTGTGGACATCACTTACACAGAGACTTCATACGAAGGTAACATTATCCATTTATCATTATCATTTCAATAAATTATTATTTTGTCCTTTGATCGACCTAAGGCATGCCCTCTTGATCATCACCATGTATTATACATGGAGGTGGAAACACCAAAATTTGGCTTGACTTAAGAAAGCCCCTATACAACACAACCTTTCCCCATCTTTTCATGTGTAGAAAAAATTAGGAATTTTTATCAGTAGATAGTCGGAAGAAACATAGAGAAAATTGTAACCTACCTTTGAGAGTTTTCAAATCCTAAAATAGTGGAAAATTAGGACTATGGCACTCATGCCTCTATCCACCTAGTTTAGACTTGAATTTTAGTCACAGTTTCCATTGTGATTATAGTGTAGAAAAATGTACTCCTTTTTAAGTGATAGTACAATTTCACATTTAATTTGGACCTATTTTAATGACCTCAATTTTATGCATTTTATCCTTCATAAATAGGCCCCTAAACCCCTTTATTATGCATCCCAAGGCCTATTTTAAACATTTTCCAACATTACAACATGCATTGAATAAATACATTTAATTAATTTAATGCCCTGAAATTCATTAATCTTGGATTTTTAGGCCATGACCCATTTACCCTTGGGAAAATGGGTCCCCCTTAAGATTTAAATTCAAATTTTAAACATGCTTTTGGTGGAATTTTAAAGTCCTAGATTCATGTTTCAAATTTCATCTTTCGGGATTTAATAAGACGTGAAATTAGAATGGAATCCTATAAAGCCTAGTCTTTTCACCATTTTACACTAGGTTGAGAAAAAATTTAAGGAGTTATAAACATATTAGCATTCAACATCAAGGATATCATTCAAGAAAGAAAATTTAAAGTCTTGGAGCACAACTTTCAATTATTTTTTTAGGTCTTCAAGCTCATTTTGTGAAGATTGATCAAGTAATGTTTATGATTGAAGATTGATGCCTATGGTGGATCATGATGGATTCTAGGTTTTGGGACATGCAACTAGCCATTTCCCTTGATCTAATGAATTGTTTCTTAGTGATTCCATCTTCTATCTTCATTCTACTGGACACCTAAAGAAAGGTATAATCATATTTTTGATCTATTAGGGGATTTGATTTCTCCCTAACTAGGTCTTGTGTTCATCATTCAAGTTTGTTTAGGAATCTTATACTAACACACTTGAATAAGGTTTATTTGCATGTTATCTCTTAACAATATTAGACACACTTAATATTAGGGTTCACACACACTTTCAAGTTTTAGAACTATATTTTTCATCAAGGTTTAATTATCAACCTTTGGGTTTGACCAAGGCAAACCCCCATACAAACAAACCAAAAAATTTAGTTTTCGTTGCAGGTATAGATCTAAAAATTGAAGGTTGAAGGGTAGAGGTATGAAAATCATATTAGAGGCTACAAATCTAGAATTTTAATTTTTAGAAAGGCCTAGCAAGACCCATTCACCCTAGGGTGAATGAGTCTTAGAAGGACACTCAACAAGAGCCTTTTGTGATAGATGCATAAAATCATAACTTTCTCAGTTCGACCAAAAGTTTGTGGATTATGCTAGATTAATGTTTTAAATTGATGTTTCAAGTGTTACATTACATAATTGGGTTTATTTACTATTTTTAGTTTTCCCCCCAAAAGTGCATTTCAGGCTGATTTATCCCATGATCCTAAGTCATAAGTAAAACAACAAGATCTCTATCAAGGAATTGAATTACCTAAGGTTTGAAAGTCAATATTTCCCTAAGGGATCTCTTTTTTGTAGTGAAATAAGGAAGAAAAGTGTAGTTGCATACCCCCCATTCAAAACCATGACCCGTATTTTCCCACATTTCAATGATTAACTTGGATGATGATTAAATTGCTAGGATTGATGAAGAGGTGCATAATGAGATTAATGATTTATTTTCAAAATAAATGACTTTAGTTGGGGGAAATCATGATGATCCTCCTGATGAGAGTCACCCACCACATGTTGAACCTGGAGATGTTCCTTGTACATCACTTGTTGTAGTCCCTTTGGCTAGTTGTTTGCATTCCTTATATGATGAGTAAGATTGGGACATGGACAACATGCTTTAGGTTGGCTTGAATGTGTGGTACTTCTATATGTTTATTTCATGTGTTCTTTTGTGTTTTCCTACACGTGATGTGATTTTCCATGTTGTACTACTTTAAATGTGTTTATTTTTGTGATTTTTATTTGGATGACCCTTGTTGCTCCATTGGCATGAGGCCCGGCAAAGGAAACAAATAAATGGTGACATTCTTATATTTGTATCTTCATTCTTCTATATGTCTTAAACTTTTTCTTGTTTTTTCTTTCTAGAGGTGATGGAAAGCGTTGAAAATTTTTAGTCTCTCTCATATTGAACCAAAAAACTTTTTTTTTCTCTCTCTATGTGTCATTCTTCCATTTTGCTTGTTGTTCCATGAGTATTTGGGGGATGATGATAGTTCTTAGATCTATCATATAACTGCAGCAAAGACATATTCCAACCCTGAATTTGTGGATCCCTTATGCCACCTTTCTTATCTTATTTATAGCATGTATAATGGGGAAACCCCTTGTCATGAGTCAGCTTTATTTGGAAACATATCATTGGCATAGGGCTTTCAAAATAAGCTCGCATGTCCCTTTTATCATTTGGAATTTACCATTTTCTACTTCAAATTAATTTCTCACAGCATGATGTTTAGCAATTTCTTTAAAGTGGGGGCATACATTGGCATCATTATTATTGGCATTTTTGGCTTCATCTTGTTCATAGGAAGTTAAACTTAGTGTAGTGTTGACATAGAACATTGATCATTTTTGTGGTACCTTATCAAAGTGATTAGAGAGTATAACTTTTGGTATGGTTGACATATGGGTACAAACCTATAGACCTGGTGTGTCCTTCCCATCTACCACCTTTTTGTGGGTGCACACCTAGTGTATATAGAATTTTATGAAACCTTGTATGTTTCTCATTTTTTCTTTACAATTCAATCATACTTCACTAGTCCTTGTGAGTATATTTTATGTACTTATCATAATACAACTTGCTAGTCCATCCTTTTTATTTCTTTGCATCAATTTTGACATTTTATGTTTATGTATCTTACATCGCTGCTATATAGGTGTATGTTTCCTTTGTGCCTATGTTGGTTTTCCATGACATCATAGATCTTGGGGGCTTGGACACCTACTTGGTCCCGTGTCATCTTATCTTTCCAACAAGTGTACAATTTAACTTGTCTTGACATATATTTCTCTACTTTAGTGTGAGTTTTGAGCGTAAGTTCATACCCTCAATAAAGTCATGGATAACTATAGTGTAGAAAATTGTATATGGTCCATACAATTTCACATCATATTTGGGTCCCTTAATTTATTGGACTTAATTAAGCTTCTAATTTTCCAAATTATACATTCCAAAGCTTAATTCTTATCGTTTTCCAAAGAGGAACCAATGTTAAATAAATACATTTAATATTTTTTATGAGTGTCCTGGAAATTTAGACAAAGACCCATGTGCCCATGTGTGTTAGGACCCAATTTAAAATATTTTTTTTGGAGGTAATTTAACATTTAAAATTAAAAAGGAAAGTGCCAGCTTTTTAGAATCTAATTTCTAGGAAATTGGATAAACACTTGTAAATACATAGTTATTTTATCAATGGAAACGGGGCACACTTTATGAAATCAATCATATTGATAAAATTATTGTCAAGATCATATTTGAGCATTCAAGAGTAGAATTATCAATCATTTTTAGCAGCAATCAAGATCCTAACATCATGTCAAAGATTATGTGTGTTCATGTGGTCTTGTGAAGGCTAACGTGTATTGCAGATCCACACACATCCAATCATTTGAGTATCCAACAAGTCAAGAAAAGAAAGATCATTTCCTTTGAAGAGATGTGTATATCTTCAGTCCTTCTAGGAAGTCATTAAAGGGTGTTGAGTTGCAACAAGTGTTCATTCATCATTTCCTTCCTTTTTACCATTATATTTTTATCAAGTTTTAATTACCACACTTGGGTTTGACTAAGTCAAACCCCCAAACAAACAAATAAATTTTCCATCTTTGTGTATGTGCAAGTTACAGGTTCAAAAATGAATGAAGAGATATTGAAGAAGAAAATTTACATTGTTTCACAAGTTATCATTATTGTTTTCAAGCCATGGAAACTAAGTTGCATGATTTATTTTCATATTTCTCATAGTGAGACCTATATTGGAAATAGAACCCAAGATCCAACATCAGAGGACTATGATTTTTTTTTCAAAAGCCCCAACTAAGACCCATTCACCTAGGGGAAAATGAGTCCTCTTGCACCTTTTGGAATCATCTTTTGGTGATAGGTGCATTTGTTAAGACCTATCTTAGATTTGTCTATAAATTATCATTTAATTTTTTATACTTTGAGGAATCTACATTTTACACACTAGGTCTTGTAGTTTAATTAGTTTAATCATTGCAAATTATTTCATTCATGCTTATATCTTTCCTAATGTCCTAAAAGAAACCCCAGCCAAGGTCTGATTGGCTCACCATTGAGGTTGAAAGTCAATCTATTGGCCTTTTGGTTGGGATTCTAATGAAAATTGAGGGAAAGTGGATCTAACCCTATAAAGGTTGTGTACAACATCACCATCCTTTTAGGGGAATCAATTTCCCCTCTTTTCACATAAGATGTATATATAGAAATCATTAAGCTAGTTAAAGCCTCTTTTCCACTCAAGAATCATACTCTATTATAGTACGGACTTTCATTCCAATAAAGATTATGAACTCAAGCTTATATAAGAACCTTAAAGATTTAGGTTGGAAAAAAATTGAGATTAGATTTTGTTGGAAATATTGACAAGAAACTTCTAACCTAGAGAAGTCATTTGAAGAGGTCACTACTTATGAAACTTGGGACATATTATAGGAATAGGAGCAAGGCTAACCTACCTTAAATTATTAAACAAGTAATGTTTAAAAATGAGAGGCTTCTACAAGTCAAGAAGATGAAGAGGATGAGAATTCACCATCTAAAGAAGTTAGTAGTGGATTAGTTAATAAGGTGCCTACTAATAAATTTATTTATGAATGAATAAATCCTCTCAATTGGGTTGGAGGTCAATCATCAAAAATCCATGGTCCTCTCACCTAGGTAGTTTTTAACTTTCAATATCTCAGGGAATGACTAAAATAAAATAAGGAGATGGAAATATTCTAATAAGATTTAAAGAGAAAATAGAAGATATCAAAGAAGCTTTAGCCAACTACTCAACCAAATATGTTGTTATCTCTAATATGATTATTACCACTAAACATGGTGTCCTTTCCACCAAATAAACACATAATGCAAACTATTCTAACAATATCACAAAAAACTATCATGAAAAATAAGTAAATCTAGCAAAGCTCCATTAGAGAAAGGCCAAGATTCTTCTCAACTGGGGAGTTTATGATGACAAATTTGAAGTTGGTGTTTCCTTAGGAATTCAACCTAGAAGAATTTTTTTTGGAAAAGATGGTTCCAACTTCAATTCTAGATCATCATCCTTCTCTAACACCACTCTCTTAAGAACACTCGACTTCTCCTTCCTTTCCTCTCATTTTTTCATATCCTCCTTTTGATTCAAGTTCCCCTTCCCCAAAGTATCCCCAAGTTTAGAATCTAGTTACTCTTGATGTTCTAGATCCTATTGTTTCCTTTATCTTAGTCATGTCTTCTACTCTAGCATGAAAACTTCTAACTTTCTAACCTAGTGTGGTTGCAATTGTGTAGATAATTCTACTTAATATAGCTTTACAATCATTTCTCATTTCCCCAACATTGATTCAATTTTCCATATTTCTCTTTTTCCACACTCATGATCCATTCTCCATTTCCCTATTACATTATAATAGCCCTTATTCAAAAATAGGTTTTCTTTCAATATGCCATACCCAATTGCACCCCATTTGTAGGTGTTATACTATTGTCCCCATGAGATCTATGATAGAAAATCATATCCATATAATAAATCTATCGAGCTAAGAACGATATCTAGAAATAAAAGGAAGGAAGGGTCCTTGTATGCATGCATGTGCAATCTTTGTATTATCCTATTCAATAGGATTTAACATTTATTCATATGGAACCTAGTGTCAACAAACCATAATACATTATGTTTCCTAGAGGACTATTCCATGCATGCAATTATAATCAATTTAACTTAGGATCATTTTGAGAATCAAGTGGAATTGATGGATAAGAAAAAAAAATGTAGTGACCTCAAACTTCCTCAAAATTAACAAAAGAAAAAGACAAAAAAGAGATTGAACTTAAATGAAACCAAGATATTATAAGTTAGATCTAAGCCTAGATAGAGGGGCATGATCAAGAGATTTACATGACCAATAAGGAGATTTTAGTACTTGTCCAAGCCAAAATAATACAAAAAGGAGTAGTTAAAGCACATTGCTTTGTAATTAGAGATAGATAAGTTGAGTCTCACCGTGGAAGGATGTCACCAAGAGTTTACAAGTGTAAAATTGTAAGAGAAGATTAGCATTGAAGAAACCACCTGGTTGTGCACTAGGATTAAGAATTGCACAAGTTTAATTAACTCATTAAAATCAAACCTCCATTATAAGAGGAGCAAGTCTAACTAATGCATGAAAAGGTTTAGGAAAAAAATCAAACAACTAGAGTGGTCCAACTAGTGGAAGAGCTATATGCTTAATATTGCAAAAGGATTACCACTATCATTACAAATCTTAGGCCTATATTAAAATTCATAGCTTAGGCACTAAGTGAGTAGGTCAAAGCAGTGGTTGATAGTACACTCCTCTTACTATTATCTAACATCTCCCAAGCCAAGTCCCTAGTTGAGAAACTCTATAATTACCTAATGAAGCACTCCTCGTTGCTAGTATTGGCAATAAGAGGCTAGCAATACGAAGGGTCAATAGTAATATCTTACATTAATAATAATTAAACTACTCTTAATATCCATTTAAATTTACATTTTGCTCTTTAAATTAACAACATCAAAGATAGATTATTGTTTGGTTCTATAATCTTTCTTAGCTAGACATAGTATAATCAAAATATAAAAATATATAACAAATAAAAAGCATTTTCTATAATATGTATTATAATATTTATCTAAGAATTTAAATTACACATTTATTAAATTATAATATTTCCTTTTTATAAAAATGAATTCATGCGAATTACTATTTATAAAACATAAATTAATAAAAATTATATAATTAATCCCAATATAAATATCATGTTATGACAATATTTTACACCAATCTTTAAATAATTAAACCTTTAAATAAGTAAATATAATTAGGAGAGTGGTCGCTATTATCAAAATAGTCATTGAACAAAGATCCGGATCAGTATAAGGTGGAAATTTAAAAAAAGGTTACAGAATTGTATTAGAATGAATCCGCGCTTCCTAAAAATCTTTACAAATAATGTAAAATAAACTAAGTGTCTAGAGCATTATAGTAAGTACCGATTATTTCTTAACAGAGAATATTGTCTGCACAGCAGCCATGCCAAGCAGAAGTGCTGCCACCACAAGGGAAACGACATACCATGGTTTGGAGCAATGCTCTTGTCTAAACTGACCGAGCCACACTTTCGGTCGACTCTTAAAATGTTTTCTGACCCTTTTTACAACTTCCTCGTATGGTTGATATGGATTGTCAGTAATTCCCTTGCAGAGATCATTAATGGTGGCAGCTATTTCTTCGTCACTACCCACCAGGCTTTTGATAACTTTGCCTCTCTTAAGAAGACCAACATCTACGGCCGTGTCAATTAAGTCGTCCATTAAATGGAGGTAATTTGAAATTATTGTAGGTTCTAAAGACAATCTGCAGCCTTGACACTCTTCAAATGCAATTAAGTTCCTCAGAAGTATTTCGGTGTCATCATCAACAGTAATCTCAGGGATGTAAAATGTGCTGCTTAAAAAATACCTGCCTTCAAACTTGACTTCTCCTGTAGTGGTGGGCTTAAATATGATACCAGCCTTATCCAACTTTTCAGCTGAAGGGATCGAATCATCATCACTTGAGTTGCTTGATAGGGACTTCAAATTATCACTAGTAGTTCTTGCAGAAGCGGTAGATTGAGAACTTGAATCTGTTAAGATATCCTTAATCACCCTTCTAGACAAATCCAAAAGATGAGAGGCGCCCTTAATATGTTTTTCCAACCTTGACCTAATTTTACCATCAATATTTTCTTCCTTCATCGTATCATCCGATGATGGCAAAGAGAAGGGAAAACCTGTAAACTCCTGCAAGGGTAATAGTAAATCAACGAATTTCGACACTGCATTGTCCTCATTTTTATATTCTAATTCAAGTATTTTCCTTAGAACAAATAGTGGAATTTGGTTTTCCAACTTGATAATGTCTCTCATTATCTCATACCTAAATATGTTTTGACGACCATTGTACTCAAAAAGCAGGCTGAAACGCTCTTGGTCTTCTGCATCCTCTTCCTTCTTGGCTGATTTTATATTGTCTTCCTCCTTAGGTGATTTTGTAACTGAAGTACGAAAGAACTCTAAAATAAAGCATGCGTCCATTGTGAACATCCAGCACAGGGTATCTTTACTATATTCATTTGCTGAATCTTCATAGCAATTTCTAATCTTCTTTTCTAAATTTCCAACTTCTGCAATTAAATCATCAATGGTTAAACTACCAATTCTGTCAATTGTTCTCTGCACTGCTTCCAGCTTATAGTCATCAATTGCATAGAGCTTTTCATCCTTCTTACGATGATGGTAAGGCCCAAACGAAGCAACCAGAGGAACATATGCCGCCGGTTTGGGAGCCCTTATGGTTGCGGGCACCCTATAAATAGACACATCAGAAGGCTGCCCTTCTTTATACTGCTGAGTGCGAAACCTTTCTTTAACTTGAATAACCCATGATTCACTTGCTGCATCTTGAGTTGTATCGGGCTCGCAGCCATTTTCTTCTTTGTCTGTAGAAATAGTTTTACCTTCGTCTATTTCAGGTACTGCTGTTAAACTTTCTACGGAACAGCTAGGCCTCGAACTTAGGAGCCCCTTTTGACTCTCGGGTCTTTGTACCATTAAAGGATTGGCCTGGTTTATAACTGGTCCATTTACAATTCTGGGAGGAATTTTTTTTAAGTGTGAAATTTTTACACGAGGTTTAACTCGGAACTTCATAGCTATCCTTAGAAGTTTAGCTCAGAACTTCACATCTGTGGTTGGAAATCCAGTTGGGAACTTCATATCTAGCTTTGAAGGTTTAGGTCAGAACAACATATGTTTCGTTCTTATTGTCCTTCAACTGATAAAACTCCACCTAGAGACAAAATGGCAATACAAAATACAATGGATCAGTTGCGATGAAGATTATATATATAGTAAAATATTAAACATATAATTGCGATGCAAAGAACATATTTAGTAAAATATTAAACATATAAAAAAACTAGGCAAAACAAAATCTAGTGTGAATGTCACAAAGGAATACATTCCAAGAAAAATCCATAGATAGATATGAATCACTATTGGAGGATGTTACCTCTCCCTGTCTTACTAAAAAGCAAAATATTAAATGTATGAAAAAAATTAGGCTAAAAAGAATCATAGTTTGAATGGTATATTAGGATCATACCCCAAGAAAGTTCAAAGCCAGATAACTTAAATTAAATGGTGTCCTCTAGAGTCGTGAAGAGATAAATTAAATGGTGTCCTCTAGGGTCGTGAAGGTGATAGTGTACATGGAAAAACAACATTTAAATTGAAAATTCTAGGCTAATTAATTTCATCTAATCAATTAGAACCATGACTAATTTAGATAATAAAATTGGTATCTATAATGGAATTTTTATAAATTACATGTTTAAATAAATATAAAAAATCAAACAAATTAAATGTATAAGTTCAAGTATCAAAAATTTATTTGTTGAAGATTTTGAAATTGTATTTTCAAATTTTGATCTTTAAGTCTAATTGTGTGTTGTTTTGGGTCACCTTTAGGATTGCAAAAGTGGTTTTTATATGTATAGAAAAATTCCAACATGTGAAGGTGATTTTATAAATGGCATGCTTGATCTCGTTAATTTAAGTAGTCTCAAACTTGTTTGTCTTGGTCTTTTAATGTCTAAATTGGGTAAGGATTGGAGGTGTTTAAAAATATCTTTCAAGAATGTTTTAAATCATAAGAGTAATGTTTCCTCAATCATACCACTAGCATATATACTTTACAACTCTAAGTGCAAGATCGAACGCAACAAGCAAGTACGCAATTAATCTAGGATGGTGTGATTTGATATAATTCATTGATAATGCTCTTAGATTCTTTTTATATTCTCTTTGCAATCAAACTCTATATATGATGAATAGATTCCTAGTTGATTTTCAAATTGTTAGAGTGAGTAATTAATCTATTCACTATACTTATGTGTACTTAGGTTCATGAGGTTAGACAACTTCTTGTCTAACCGAATGTGTAACCTTTTAGACCTCTGAAGGTTACCAATTTATTTGGTTAACCTCATGCACATACCTTTTTGAGGTTAGACGTCTTCCCATCTCACCTCAAAGGTCACTCAACACTTGGCACACAAGGTTGATGACTTGGTCATAGAGGTTGTTGATTTGCACACTCCAAGTGTTCCTAAGGTTGACACTTATAAGACACTTTTCTATGTATTTGTTCCACCTTATGGGGCACTTGTCAATCCACCTCATAGGTGGATTGCATCATCCTTGCCTATATATGCAAGGCTTTATACTCAATGTAATTTGGGTCGACTAAATACAATCTATGCATTGTTGTTCATTGTGCTTGTCATTTATCCCATAGATCTTCCTATTTCTAATATGGAATTGGAGCTTTAGGTGGAGATGTTTGCAATCCAATAAGTGAATGATTTCATAGTATTTAGTTCATCTTGGCTCTCACTTTTAGCCCCTTTATTTTATGGGTCTGAATTATTTTGACGTTGTTTTCTGCTTTAAGTAGCTCTTCACATGAGATTTCATTATTTGGAACAATTTGGAGCCTAGTTTCTATTAAGAGTAATTTATCTTGGAGTTCACTTTCTTCTCTCCTTCTATCGAAGGCCTTTTTCATCCCTATTGTTTGGAACAACTTTTACCATCCACTTACATTTTTCTCTCATCTCTCAATGGAACTTAAATCCTTCAACATCCATTTATTAACTTCCCTGAAAATAGTCATAGCATCCCGACAATCACTATCTTTTAGCAGGTTACTGCTGAGGACGAATCCTACATTCTTTGACACTTCCTTGGGATTGCCACTACTCGTAGCCAACCGGATTCTTATAAGGTGGTGATTTGAGAGTATATAAGGATACACACTCAGCTTGAAAAATTGGATGGGTTATTTGATGTTACCAGTGAGCTCAGATGATCTAAGGGACTTAGATGCACTTTCTAAAGTTCTTTTTAACTTTTGGTGTATTCTCCAAGATTCTTCGATAGAATGTCTATTTATAGTAAGTCACCCACATTGGTCCAATTCTTATTATTTATCATTGATATCACTCCAGTGTAGTTATTTTGAGTCAAATGGTTTTAACAGTTTCTACAACTCAGATGTATTAATGAGCTATAATTTAATTATTTTTACAAAGGTTTCTAATTTAATAAAAATAATTTAATCGTCCAACATTAGTATAATTGATCGTCGAAAAGAGGATGAAAATTTTTGAATGTTGGATGCAGATAAAATGACTCTATGCTCCGAGAATGTTAAAAAAATATAAGAAATCACTTTTTGGAGTAATCAGGCTTATTTAATTTATAAAGTGATTTTATATTATATTCTTGAAAAAATTATAAAAGGGAGTATTGTGAGCTCATTGGGATTATTTTGGATATTGTTTATTTCTCTCTTTGATATTTGTGCATATGGCCAAATTTCTCACCAAGGAGACAAAAACCCCAATAGTTTTCTTGATGGATGAAAACTTGAAAGGTAGTGTGATTCTAGCTAGGGATTGAAGATGTGTTGAATATTTGGGATTTAGGGTCGAAAATCCTCAAATTCCATTGGAGAAATTTCACACAAAATTTTCCCTTATATTGAATGTATGCAAAATTAGGGTTTGGAGCAAATCAATTTACCTATTCAAGTTTTTTGAGATTTGGAAGCAAGTTTAATTTGTGAAAATCTATTATACAGTGTGTTGATCATTTGATAAATAAATTCCTTTGTTTGAATGTATCAAATTCCATCTTGTATGAGGAAGTTAAGAAGATGTAAAAGTAAATATTAGAAGCAACCATACTAAGATTGGTGAATGTCATACGATATATGAGATGTTCAAGGTTAATAGATGATAAAAGGGACAACTAGGGGTATTAAAATGTGGAATAGATGAGAGTCCTAGTGAATATAGGACTATCATAATCCTTGCACTAGATTGAAGAGTTGTAATGCCCCGCCGTGTTAACCCCAAAGGACAACAAAACACCGCACAATTTTTTTTTTTGGTGAAACATTGTATAAGCAGGAAATGTACAATCTTAACATGAAAAGCAATTATGCATTTGCAAAGTTATCTACATCCTCTGGGGTACAAGGAACGGTCATTACAAACACTAAATTTTATCCAGATGAAAGCAAAAGAGAAACATAAGGATAACATACATTCATCCATAATTATAAGAGAGATACAATATCTTATTGTGATTCAATTCATAGTTTCATGTTACAATTGTGGAGCATATTTCCACAGATACAACACATCAAAGATACAATGGAACATTCAATAGAGCTTCCCTTATATCATCAGGAAGAATACATTGAGTACATAAATGAGGTTTATGGTACAAAAAGGAAGGAAATTCTTTATCCAAGCAAAACTCTGGAATTCTGCATTTGCATCTGTCTCATGAACACATCCTAGGAACCCAATGGGTGCATAGCACGTTCAACCTGACCATGTGGACCCGAAGGTCCACCCCCCATGCTAGGAAATGACAAGAAAGGGTCCACATCCAACAGGATCAAGTAAACAAGACTAACATCAACACTGACATAGAACAACATCCCATAGTACATCAACAAGCATATTGATAAGTACATCAACAAGTACATCAAGTAGTATATCGACAAGTACATCTTCAAGTACATTGACAAGTACATCAATAAGTACATCAATAAGTACATCAACAAGTACATCAAAAATTACATCGACAAGTACATCAATAAGTACATCAATAAGTACATCAACAAGTACATCAAAAAGTACATCGACAAGTACATCAACACTTCCAAAGGCTATCAAGAAAAGAAGGGTAAACGGATACTACGGGAGAGTGTCATCGCATGGCCTTACATGGATTATCCAGGAAACCTATCACAAGGTACCGCCTCCATCTATGGTTATCCAAGCAGCCTATCTCAAGGCACCGCTCCATAGGGTGACTCATGCGGGACCACTTACCTTTCATGAGGACAAGGCAGTGATCTTACCAACCAGGTCTTCTCATCCCATCCTTAGTATGTGAAAGCACTAATGGTATGGGTGAGGCACATCATTAATTTTGTTTAATGTTTTAGCTACCCAAACCCACTAGTTTATTAATTATATTATCAATTGTTTAGGAAACTCTTCCATGGGTTACTCTAACAGCCCCTTTGTGCGTCGGCCCCCATGAAGAGCCACCCTCCCCAACAATTTCACAACAAAGCTCACAACTACAAGGGGTGTACCAAACATAAAAGCCATAAAATGAAAACACATGCGAGGCATGTACCATTTCGCGCATAATTACCACCAAAATGCAAGGAAATCATGGAACAAGGTACACCCATGAGCTCAAAATAGAATCACAATCAATGGAATTCAAAGGTCTAATCATGAGAATATTCAACACACACAAAAGGTTCCCATCGCCTCTGGAAGTTTAACAGCCTACCACCCATGGCTATCAAAAGGAAGTAACTTAAACATTTGGGTTTGTTGGCATGCACGTTTTTTCAACCTATGTGTTATTAAGTCCAACTCTGCATTTATTTCTTTTTCGGTGCATTCGGTGCATTATTGTTTTGGTAGGCTCCTTTCCTTTTACGTCTCCTGCTCTGTCGTTCATCTCTGCTTCGCATTAACATTTGGACGGCTCCTTGTCTATCAACCTGCTCTATATAACAGGGCTTTTGTATATTGTAAATTATTCATTCTTGATCAATGCAATTGATCGACTGGTGAAATAGCAACTTCTTAGGTTGCTTCTTTGCATTGTGAAGGTTTCAGGTTGTTGTTCTGGGATCGCCAATATGGTATCAGAGCAGTCAACCGATCTACTCCTTCCTTGCTAAGAGTTTTTGCCAAGTATTTAGCTTTGCTTTCATGGTGGTTTGTTGTCTTTCTGCTCAGTTGTGAGAGGAGGACAGAATAGAAGATAGCCCTGCTTCCACGTGCGCCCTATCTTGTAGTAAAACTCTCTGCTTTGTTGAAAACAGTCGAGGCCTTTCTGAATCTTGTCCTTTAGATCCGAGTCGAGGGCCAAGGTTTCGAATGTGGAGGGATGCTTGAACACCACCGAGCTCCATCTTCCATGGCTCTCAGTATTGTTGCAGAGCTTCCACTCCTGGCTGCGCCTCTGCAGCTCGTATGTGAATTCTGATATGTGGTCGAGGCAAGCTAAAATTGGGGTCGTTGCAGGCCCTGGAGGCATTGCAGAGGTCGATAGTATCCCATATTTGGAACATTCTGGCATACCTGCATAGCCCTACATTGGCAGTGGAGGTGAGGTGGTCGATTAGGCAGTCAAAAGAATTGCTGAAGAAGGGGGCATTTTTGGAGGCGATGAAGTCAAGAAAGGAGATCAAAACTCCTCTGTGTGTGTTCCTTTTTGAAGGAGTTTTGAATCTGTGCTTCTGCCTCTTGCCAAAGGTCTCATCTCCTACAGCATACGCCAATACTCTTTTCTGTTGAGGTCTCTGTGTGTTCCTGTGACCTCAATTGTGGCTGTGTGCGTGAGAAGAAGAGAGACTGGTGGGATGCTTTGAATGCAAGTTTTGCTTGAGCAAGGCCTTAACTCCCACATTGGACATGGACATTTTAGTTAATGTTGTGATTTCATGTGCTTGGTACTTAATGTTTGGCGGCTTCAACATGGTAATATTTGCTCTCTTAGTGAATGTTGTTTATTTGTGGTAAAATGTATGGTGACGTGGCACTGGTACACATCAATTAGTTCCATTTAGTTGTTTACTTGGCCCATTAGGCCCCAAGTTTTTTTTGGTCACGTGGAACGATCAAGAGCTAGTTGGACTCCAAAAGTGTCTAAAATAGGCATTTTTTTTCAAATTTGCATAACTTCTACAAACGAAGTCCATTTTTAGCAAACAAGCAACTATCGGAAAGCTGCTTCAACGACCTTCACTATGGACAAGGTGTTTTTTGGAAATTCTGTCATTTTATGCCTTTATTACTAGCTTGAAGCTACAGTTTGTTGTTTGGGAATTGTAAAATCAGTTTGTATCTATTCTTTGGGGAGGGCCAGGTGTATCTTTCTTTTTAGTCCTTTGTGTCCCCTTGTAAATCATGTCGGAACCTAGGATTGATTTGCTTACTCCACACAACTATCACACATGGAAGCTCAAGATGTCACAATTATTGCAATCTCGGGGTCTTTGGCAACTGTTGGATGCTAACCAACCCGAATTCACTAAAACGTTTGAGCAATTTGTTCATAGAAACAAAATGGATGAGGCTAAAGGACTCATAGGTCTTCATGTGTTTGATAATTTGTTGTTTTATATTGCTAAATGTAAAACACCTAAAGATGTGTGGGATAAGCTTGCAGAATTGTATGGTAATGTCAATCAGTTTAGGATCTTACAGCTTGAAGCTGATCTCACTTCTCTCTCTCCAGATTTTTTTCCTTCTATTCAAGATTTCCTTGCACAGTTCAAATTGATTTTGTCTCAATTAAAAGGATGTGGTCATGCCAAAGAAGATAAGGAGTGTATTTTCTTGATCCTGTCTAAGCTTAGAGGTCATTTTCAAGTGTTTTCCTCTACTTTCTATTCTACTATGGATGCTATGGGGGTAGATCATAAGATGCCTTCTTTTGAGGAATTTTGTGATCGATTGACTAGGGAGCAGGCCAAGTTGATTCAGATGGATGCTCTTCCTAAGAGTCATGCTTTAATGGCTCAATCTTCCAAGGGCAAGGGTAAGAATAAGAAGAAGCCCAAGATAGATTCATCTTTAGGTGGTGAGTCTCCCTCCAAGCCTAAGGTGAAGACTGATCAGAAGCATAATCCTTCACTTCCTCCTCCTTCTAACTCTGTCGCGTCACCTTCCAAGTCTCAGAAGAAGAAGGAGAACTGTTTGTTCTGTGGAAAATCTGGGCATAATGATGCACATTGTTTTGCAAGGCTAGCTGCATTAGAGGAAGCTATGAGGAAGCATAATCTTGCCATACCTAAGTCTTCTTCTTCGGGAAAAGGGCAAGCCCTCTCAGCTACAACTTTGTCCTCTACCAGTTCTAGTTGGATTCTTGATTTTGGTGCTTCTCATCACATGACTCATACTGTGGATCTTCTCGATTCTCTTTTTGATAGTCTTACTTCACATATTGCTGTTGGGAACTCTTCTCAAATTCCAGTTTTGGGAACAAGCTCAGTTCATATGCAGGATGGTAGCATTGATGATGTTCTTCTTGTTCCTGATATTTCCCAGAATCTACTTTCTGTCTATCAGATTTGTAATCATGGTGATGGAAGGCTTGTTGAGTTCTCTCCTACTGATGTGACTATTCGAGAGATGCAGGATCCTGAGAGGTCATTGCTACAGGAACAGTTGACCATGTGGCCCATTTGTATAGGTTTGATGGATTTGAGTCTTCATCAGGATCATCCCTTATTGCTCATGCAGATTCTACAAGCAAGCTTTGGCACGAACGGTTTGGGCACCTGAATTACCGATATCTTCAGCAGATGAGCACACAAAATTTGGTAATTGGTCTACCTCAGATCTCTTGTTTAGATGGAGTTTGTCAAGGTTGTGTGCTTGGAAAGCATCATAGGGATCCTTTTCCTAAGGGTATGGCCACATGTGCTTCGGCACCCCTTGAGTTGGTGCATAGTGACCTCATGTCATTCCCCACTCCTTTTTCAGGGGCCAAGTATGTGCTCACCTTCATTGATGATTTTTCTAGGCGCACTTGGGTGTATTTTTTGAAGTACAAGGATGAGGTTCTTCGACATTTCATGACCTTCCTTGCATTTGTGGAGAAGCAGTCAGGACATTCCCTTCAGAAGATTCGCACAGATAATGGGGGGGAGTATGTCAATCAGGAATTTCAAGAATTTTGTAGTACTAAGGGTATTCTTCATCAACACACAGTGCCATACACTCCTCAACAGAATGGTGTAGCCAAGCGGAAGAATAGAACTTTACGGAGATGGCCAATTGTATGCTCCAATCTAGATCCATGGCTCCTGCCTTTTGGGCAGAGGCTGTCAATTGTGCAAACTACATTCAGAATCGTATGCCCCACAAGGCAGTACAGAATATGACTCCCGAGGAGGCTTGGTCTCATGTCAAGCCCAAGGTTTCCTACTTTAGAGTATTTGGGAGTGATGCATGGGCATTCATTCCAGATGGTAGGCGCAAGGCAATGGAGAAGAAAAGTCAACGGTTCATTTTTGTTGGCTATTGTGAGGATGTGAAGGGTTATCGGTTGTTTGATCCTGTCACTCGAGAGGTTCATTTTCGTCGTGATGTTCAATTTGATGAGTCTTTCATTTCGAAGGATTCTCCATCACAAGCCTCTCCCTCTCTTCTTCCTAGTTATTCTTCAGAGGATGTTGTGCTTCCAGATGATGATGATGATGCTTGTAATGATGTTGTTCTTGATGTTGGTATCGATCTTGTTGTTGATATTACTCCATATTCTCCTTCTCCTCCACCTGCACCATGTCGACCTTTATGGGCTCGTACACTTCTTGAGGATGTTGGTTCACTTGTAGGTGATCCCATAGCTACACGTTCCACTCATTCCCGCACTTTAGGTATCAGTATTTTGAGTCATGCAGCTTCTACTGATCCTCAGAAGTTTTCAGATGCTTCGGGTGTTCTGGAATGGGATAGTGCTATGATAGAGGAGTATTCTTCTTTGATGAAGAATCATACTTGGGATTTGGTTCCTCTTCCTAAAGGAAGAAAGTTGGTTCAATGCAAGTGGTTGTATCGTACCAAGTTTGCATCTGATGGTTCTATTGATAAGTATAAGGCTCGTCTAGTGGCCAAGGGATTTTCTCTGGTTCAGGGTATTGACTATTCTGAGACCTTTGCTCCTATCGTAAAGATGGATTCCATACGCCTCGTGCTTTCTATTGCTGCATCTAAGGGTTGGTCAGTGTATCAGATGGATGTAAAGAGTGCTTTCTTGCATGGTGATCTTCATGAGGAGATCTATATGGAGCAGCCACCTGGCTTTGTGCAATACCCTTCACTTGTTTGCAAGCTTCGACGTTCATTGTATGGTCTCAAACAGGCTCCTAGAGCTTGGTATGAGAAGATGGATAGTTTCTTGCTTGTCTTTGGATTCACTAGATGTCACTCTGATCCTATAGTTTACATTCAAAGGCATGGGGGGCATCTTGTCATTCTTGTTCTTTATGTGGATGACTTGATTCTCACGGGGAGTTCTAGTGCCATGATTGAGGATACTAAGCAAGCTTTGATGGAGCGTTTTGATATGACAAATCTTGGTTTGTTGCATTTCAAATCCATCAGTGTTCTACCGATATTTCTCTCTTCCAACAGAAGTATGCTCTTGATTTGCTTCAGAGGTTTGGAATGGCTGATTGCAAGCCAGCCCCTACTCCTTTTCATTTAGGTGTTATGTTGTCCACTAATTGTACTACTCCATCTGTTGATGCTACTTTGTATCGGCAACTAGTTGGCAACCTTTTGTACTTAACACATAGTCATCCTGATATTTCCCTTATCATTGGTCTTGTCTCTCGTTTCTCTCAAGATCCTCATGAGAATCATTGGAAGGCAGTCAAGTGTATTTTACAATACATTCAAGGCACTATACATTTTGGAATTCACTACACATCAGGTGCTACTGAGATTGTGGGCTTCACTAACTCAGATTGGGCTGGTGATGTTGATGATAGAAAGTCCACTTCTGGCTTTGTTTTCTGTCTTGGTTCTGGTCCAGTTGCTTGGTTTTGCAAGAAGTAAACTGCTATTGCATTATCATCAACTGAGGTTGACTATCGAGGAGTTGTCTTGGCTAGTCAAGAGGCTCTTTGGCTTCGACAGTTGATGGCTGAGTTTGGCTTTCCTCTTGATCATCCCACTATTCTTTGGTGTGATAACCAAAGTGCCATTCATATTTCTCGCAACCCAGTGGAACATCAATGCACTAAGCATATTGAAATCCACATGCACTTCATTCGGCAACTCATTCAAGATGGTTTTCTTGCTTTGGATTATTTGCCTACAGTGCAAAAGGTTGCAGACATCTTCACTAAACCTTTGGCATCTCCTCGCTATCTTCAGTTGCGATTGATGTTAGGGGTTAAGGAAGTTGTCCTTGGGGGGTCTTAAGGAGTCCTCCTTCCTTTCACTTTTGTTCTCTCTTTTGGAGAGGAGTTTTCTCCCACTAGGTTTTTCTCCTTTTCTCCAGTTATGAGAGATTTTTAGTTCATTGCATTGTAGTTGTACATAGGTACCTAACAAGGCTTTATTGTCGAGACCTATAATGCATCTCATATTGCATATTGCATTTTCTTTTTCTCCCTAAGTTGCACTTAAGGGGGGGTGTTGGCATGCACGTTTTTTCAACCTACGTGTTATTAAGTCCAACTCTGCATTTATTTCTTTTTCAGTGCATTTGGTGCATTATTGTTTTGGTCAGCTCCTTTCCTTTTACGTCTCCTGCTCCACCGTTCATCTCTGCTTCACATTAACATTTGGACGGCTCTTGTCTATCAACCTGCTCTATTTAACAGGGCTTTTGTATATTGTAAATTATTCATTCTTGATCAATGCAATTGATCGACTGGTGAAATAGCAACTTCTTAGGTTGCTTCTTTGCATTGTGAAGGTTTCAAGTTGTTGTTCTGGGATCGCCAATAGGGTTCCCATCATATCCAAAATATATCTAGACATAAAATTACCCAAAAAGTGCAATTAAACAAAAGGGAAATATGAACAACAAAGAATCACTAGTATGCATAAAGAATCAATACCAAAGAGTACTCAGATTAACTAAAGAAAAATCTAACATGTACAAAATAAGTTATAAATATCCTTTCACTTATACATAAACATAATCCAATCCTACTCAAGATAGTGTAAAGAATTATTAAATGATTAACCATAATTAAGTGCATTTCAGATCATAATGTCCTTAAAGTAAGCCCTAGAATATGGTATACATTTAATTACTTTTAAACTAAATAACTTTAATTAAAAATTTACTGTCCTCCTTAGCTAATTCTAATTTTTAATTCCAATCTGAGCACTTTTATCGCAACACAATCTAATGAAAGAAAATTGTAATTAAGTTTAACCTTTAATAATTAGAAATTAAAACTAATTTTTAAATGCACTTGAAAACAGATCTAACCTATAATTTTTAGCAACTGTTAAATACATCAAAAAATAACATTGCTTCAAAATAATTAAAGTTTTAAAATACGATGTATATATTTATATTTGTTACTTAAAAAGATAAATTAAATTTACGGCAGTAATTTATTCAAAAATATCTCATACATGCAAATCACAAATCATTAGTAACAAAATTTGTAAACAATTTAATTTTAACTAAACTTGTAATTAGAAATAAAAAAAAATTATAAAAAAAAAAAAAAAAATTAAAGGTACTTGTTCATTATTTCCATATATATTACTTTTATTTTAAAAGAAAGCTGAAAATAAAGAATAAAAGAATATTCTTTTTATTTTATTTTAAAATGAATGGTAAAAATACTTAACTTTTACCCCTATACAATCCTTTATTTATATTTTAATAACTTTATTAGATAGTGCCTTCAAAACTATTTTATGATGAAATATAAATCATAAATATGTTTATATTTATTGCTTGCTTTTAGGTTAAGAAATTTCATTTCCTAAGATGTGTCAGGCTAAATTTTAGAGGAATTAGTTTTCCTCCCCTTTCTATCCCCACGTATATCTCCCAATCCTTTTTGTTTTAAATTAATGAACAAACTTCCACTCACATGATATCAAGGCTACGAAATTAAGGGGATAAGTTCTTTTAACATGAATATTATTATTATCACCGTGAGGTTTGCAGCAATGTGTTCAGCGAAAAGAGTTTACCATTACTTAATGATTCTATGTAAGCATTATATTAATTTCATCCCTATCAATTAAAGCGGAGGCACATTTCTTAGATTACCATGTTAGGCTCTAAAGAGAGAGAGATATCATTTTAACATTGAGAAGTTTTCCATTTAATAACATATCCAAATAGCATAGGAACTTGGCCAAAAATTTCAGTTTAATAAACATACCTAAAAATCATCATCAAAGCCCTATTTCAAGCAAATGCTGCCGCTAACAGATCTAAGTCAGTTATTAAATTTTTACACCCTTCTATTCTTGTGTGCTGCAACTATAGTAGATTGTCAGTGGATTCAAGGATGTTATTTAATCTTTTTTTTTTTTTAAATTCCTATTATGCTCAAGCGTTGTGGCTGGGGCAGGTTGATAATGAAATTGAAAAGATTATTTAAACCTCTACAACATTCTATTTTCAAGTACTGCAGCTATGAAGGGTTCAAACAACATCAGGGAGGCTATTTATGCCTCTATAGTCTTTTATGCTTGACTGTTGCTGCTGTGATAGGTTGCCAAAGGTAATAGGGACATTATTTAAAATTTATACACCTCCAAAGTCCATATTCTACAGCTGTGATAGATTGTTCAAGGAATGAAATGCAGTGGTTTGCAGAAAGAGCACAAAATAGATTTTGCAAGGAAGGTCTCAACATTTATTTATTTATTTTTCTTGAAGGACAAGAAGCACTCCAAAACACATCCTAACATCGTAAAATTTACTTGTCTCTGGGTACATGTAGAAAGGCAGTTTAGTGGAAGAGGACTGCACATACTTCACACGACAACACCCTCATACAAAGTTGATCATTAGGAGTAGTGCATGTTTACCCACATGTCGTAGCTAGGAAAGTTTAGTGGATGAGGGCTGCCCATACTCCAACACCAGCCGCCCCTAGGTTTATACACACGTAGAGTGTGGGCGCACAGGCAGGGCGTGTGAACTGTTTGACAAAATGCCTCAAGGAATTGTGTTGTGATCTCAAGGAATACAATGATTGCAAAGTATGCATGACACAGGTGGGGTGGGGGGTGATGAAAATTTCTTAAGAAACTTTCAAGCGAATGCAAATAAGCAGGTGTAAAGACAAAATCTTATTCCTAACGTATAAATACTTCAAATGGGAAAAGGTTGTGAAGGATATCAGGGAGTTTGTTTAAATTTATGTATCCTCCAAAGTATAACTATTGTAGCTAAGACAGGTTGCCAAAGACATCAGGGAGAATATAAGCAGTAGTCAGAAGCAATAACCAATGCCACTAGTGAAAGCAATAAAAGGGTTTTCCACCATCGAGTGAAAAGGGTCTAAATTAAAATAGTACCTTGGCCTTATTTTATTTTAAGTGTTGCAACTACGATAGGTTGACAATAAAATCAAGAACATTATTTAAACTTTTAACTTCCTATCTGTTTAAGTGTTGCAGCTGAAAACGATTGACAATGGAATAAGAGAGAGACTATCAATTTACCGTGGAGTAATCTCCATAAACTTTTAACCTAAACAAGACCATATATATATATATATATATATATATAGATATATATATATATATATTAATTGCACAAAGATTGGGGAAATATGGAAACACATTCATCAAATGTAGCCAAGTCAGAAGTAGAAAAAATTATTTTATGGTGAAAGAAGAAAACCCCTTGAAATCTAGGCAGGGTTAATTCAGTGGTGAAAAAAATAATTGCATTAAGAAGTTAAACTTTTAAAGTTTAAAAATATGGAATTCAACAATTAAAACTCAAATTTACTAACTTGGATTTGACAGTCGTGACAGAATCTTCTCTCTGTAAAATTTCTCTTGCCTCTTTGTTTTTCTCGTAACTCCCTCTTTCCTCCAGATAAATTAACAAAATAAACTTACAAACCTCGGTAAGCAAGATATAGGTGTCCATCAACACAGTTTTCAATTTTACACCCGGCACCTAATATTTATCTTGTTTAACACTTGGAAGAATTTAGTAAAATAAGAAATCTACCCCCACTATTCTTGACTGCAGTAATGGAAAGAATTACAATGTTAAATTTACTTGATCAAAACTAATTTATCCCATATTAATTCATGCTTATTCAATTTAATGAAAACTCGGGTGGATAAAAAAAAACTTTCAATATAATTATATATATACATATACATCTAATTATTATTTATTATTTGAATTTATTTATTTTTAACTTAACTTTAGGGGTAATATTATATTACATCCCTCCATCAAATAATTTTAAATCTAATATTTAAAAGTTATCAAGTAATTTAAATTTTAAATTATAAACTTTGTGAATTTAAATTAAAATAAACATCATGCCATTTTGTGTTTTATTTGAATTTCAATATAGTTTAAGTTTTACATCAATCTAATATTTAAATTATTAAAATTTAATAATTTAATTTATTAAATTCATATTATAAAAATAAGCTATGAAGCTTCAAAACAAGGCCTAAATGGACATAAGCGATTACTATGCCTGATACAAGCACTACATTAATTAACCAATTATCCAGATTGATACACATCCAAATAACATGATAAACACATCAAGATTTACGACTTAAAATGATCAATCATGAAACAGTACGATACCATAACAGGACAAAATACTGACGGATGACAGACATAGACATGGACGCTTGTCAAATCCTTAAACCACGTCATAACCATTGGGTATATTGGGCATGCTCAGACCTGACAGTGCAGGTGGAGTCGGTGCCAGGTACCTACAGTCCTACATAAAAACAATTGTTGGAACAACATATATATCTAATATCAAACACATTGTGAGAGAGAATTGCGGTGTGGCAGGGCACTCACATATGAGCGATGCAACACCGTCCCCCTCACCCAAAACTCAAACATCAGCACAACATTATACATAGCATGAAATGAGTATTAAACAATTTACATAGTCACACAATATAGCATAATCAAGAAAGATGGTACCATGCATCATTATATTATCAACATCATAAAACACTATCATGTGTATCCAAGCAAGACACATAAACTCAAATAGGCAAAACAATCACTAATGTAATCTTGAGTCTGCAACAAACGTAAACAGTACCCACATAGTAACAAAAAGGAATAGTATCATGAGGGGCACTACAGAAGTATTTGGGTTGGATTTTAAAAAGGTACACTACTATTAAAAAAAGAAAAGCTTGATAAATTGACTCTAGATCAAATACTATAGCCAAACAAGAGAAAAAGTGACTTTGGTAAGAATCCAAAGGAGCTAGTAGGAAACTAAATTACCTATTCACTAGCTTTAAAACAATTAATAAAGTTTAAGAAAGTTATCACAACCTTCCTTGGTTAGCTGCAGGAATCATTAAGGGTGACAATGTTTGAAATTTAATAGAACTTTATAAATATTTTGGACTTATCAATTGTAGAAGTTTGAGGAGCTAGAAAGAGCGTCAACCCTCTTTCATAAAATCATGTGGTATACCTATAGTAAATGCATTATATTATTGTGGTTGAGTAGAATTGGAAACTATTAAATTCTAGTTGTTCTTATATATCTACTTCAACATACAAGTTATTGATGGCAGAAATCTCTAGTAGCCAACTCCTACGATATAAAGTTTCATATTTTCCTACTTTCAATATATGTATACAACTATAATAGAAAACTGATAGAATTGAGATAGCCTTTTAATACCTAGGAAATTTGTTGATCAAGGCATGTATATTGTGGGAGTTTCTAGTGCTACATTTTAGGGAAATTTATTACAACTGCACTTAGTATCTCTATGTGCTACAATTCCAAGTCACTTTGTAAGTTTAACATTTATGTGTTTTGTAGTAAGTTGCAACATTAATTTCAAATGGTCATATTGTTGACAATTTGATTGTTATTGATGTCAAAGGATATCTGAATAATACCAGATGACGGAGATTGTTGGCTCATTGATGTGAAAGGGGCAACATAGATGATGCATTTGAAGTTGCAAGGCAAGTCTTGAAGAATTTATAGAAGTTCAGGGTTCGAACCTCAGGCTTACACTATGTTGCAGGTTTTCAAACTTCGAGCTTCGATCGTACCTTATACCGAATTCCTCATAGAAATGAAGGAAGAATGTGTTAAGTCTGAAAAGGTGTCAATCATCAAAGATCAATGTTAAGGCTTACCGCTTAATAGACAATGATGAAAGGGGTATGAAGGAACCTGGAACCCCAACATCCGAAATGACTTCAATATTCATGGTTCGGCATTAACGCTTATGCCTTAACAGTTTGTGAAGCATGTAGAATGAAGGAAGCTCGAAGGCCAATACCAAAAGGGTTATTTATGTCGAAGGACATAATCAAGAATCACAGGTTAAAAGGTTGGATCACGCCTTACCATAAATTTAGGTAAGTAGTAAGCGGTATGTGAGAACCTTGGCATTCGATAACTCAAAGGATTCAACAGATTTTTCAGAGATCAGAGGTATGTCTTGTGGCTTAATGTAAAATAATGATAGAAGGTAATGGATAAGATGGATACCCCACACTTGACCCCTGATGGAAAAGGAAAATAATGACAGTAAAACTGATGAAGTATTTCTTCCATTCTGTGAAAGGCTTGTGTGTCCAAGTTATGAGCAGTGTGGGAATGCGGGGGAGCAACACGTGGCAATTTTTTTTTATCAAGTTGCTCAAGGCATTTAAATTATAACTGTCTAATTGTGGTACGAAATAAGGATATCAAGGACCATCATTTAAAGTTGAATTCTCTCAATGGATAAAGATGGAATACGCATAGAGACAAAAAAACTAATTGCTACAAATATGGATTTTAATTGTGATCAATAAATATGGTCAACAAAAGGCTCAAACGGTTAGAATATTTATACTGATCAATTCTTGCATGTAATTGAATTGAATAAAAATCAAGTATAGGGCTTTCTACTTTCTAAAAATAGAAAATTCAGTGAATTATGTGAGTTATCCATGGCTCAAGGAAATAGATGAATTGTTGGTAATAAAAGTAGAGTTACTCAAGAAAAAAATGTATTATTGAGAAGATCAGAGTATGAATATGTACAGAGATAATGTAACTTAGACAAAATACTAAACATATTAGCTAGAGTATGCATTCAATAGGTAGATAGAGTGTGAGGATAAGAGAGAAGAGAGGAGAGGAAATGCTTGTAGAGAAGAGAAGAATATGAGTAGTTGTAAAATAGGTATGTGATAGAGAATTGGATTCATTTGAATCATTTGTAATCAGGAGTTGTAGCTCCATAATATTCATTGTAAATCTAATTGGTTGGTGATATCAGATAGTTAAGCTAGTGCTCATTTAGGGAGTGGGTGCTTCCTTAGAGTTGGTGCTCTTAAATTAGGAGATTGGTGTCTCCTTAGGGTTTATTCCCTTAAACATTGTAACCAGTGAGATTCTATTGTGAGACTAGATTAGGACAGTAGAATCTAGCAACATTTCTCACCATGGATTTTCTCGTATGGGTTTTCCATGTATATCTAGTGTAATGTGTGCATGTGTGTGTTAATCTCTCTACATATACTTTTACCTTAGTTAAAAATTATTAAAGAATTAGTTTTAATTGATCTACTGATTCACCCACCTCTCAGTAGATAATTGTGTTCCAACAATTGGTATTAGAGCATTGGTTCCTTTCAAGAAGGTTAATCAGCTCAGGTAGATCTTGGAAAGTAAACATAAATAGCTAGTGAAGAAGGTTCTTCCTCAAACAGAGCACCTCTCTTTAATGGATAAAACTATGCTTTTTGGAGCATCAAAATGTAAGCATATTTATCATCTTTAGGGTTTGATGAATGGATGTTTGTAGTAAATTATATTCTTGCTACACCACCCACTGACCAGGCTAATAAGAAAGCATATGAGAAAAATACCAAAGAAAAGAATGACATTATTAGTGGATTTTATAACTCAAGTTTGTCAAATGATGTACTATCAAACAACCCATGAGATTTGGGTCAAACTAAAGAGCATTTATGAAGGTTATGAAAAGGTAAATTGGGCCAAGATACAAACATACAAAGGTAAGTTTGGAAGGCTTAAGATGAATGAAGAAAAGAAAATTGTAGACTACCTCCTCAAGATATATGAAATAGTTAATACAATCAAAGCCCTTGTAGAAGAGATTAAAGAATTTATCATTATACAAAGGGTCCTAAGATCCCTTCCATCCAAGTATGACTCTAAAAATTTTGCAATAGAGGAGGCAAGAGATTTTGAAAAAACTTAATATTGATGAATTGTATGGCACCTTCACTTCCTATGAGATGAGAGTAGGAGATGTTGATACCTTAAAGAGAGAAGCAACATTCAAAACAACCAAAAAGTTAAAGTTAGAAGTACCTATATATGAATCTGAGAAGACTGATGAAGAAGAAGCTAACTTTGTTAGAAGATTAAGACAAGGCTCTGAAATGTACAAATGTAAGTTACCCTTTAAATTCTAAATGATTATGGTAAGATAGGAAATTTTGCTTCTAAATTCCCTTATGGAGAAAAGGATAACTTTGAGAAAGTAGAGCATACTCAAAATAAGAAACCCTACTTCCCAAAGAAGAAGAAATTCTTTAAAAATAATGAGTCTTTACACACAAGAAGAAAGTGATTTATCTGATGTTAGTGATAGCTCAGATGATTACCATGATTCTTCCTTTTTGGTTGAGGTAGATGAATCATTGTTCATGGCATTATGATCAGCTTCTAAGGATCAGAAAAAAGGAGAAGTGGATCTAGAGGGTGAACTAATTTGTGCTCTAGATGATATTGAAAGGCTAAGAAAGGAAAACTCAAAGCAGAAGAAGCATGGACAAAAAAAAATTGAAAGTCTATCCAAAAGGCTTAAAGAATATGAACTACAATCTAAATCAAATGAATGCATGAAGTTGGAAGCATTAATAGTGTCTTTGAGAAAAGAACTCAAAAAATCTAAAGAACAAATAGACAAAGGTTTGAAGCTAAAAGGAGGTTTTGAAGCTCTTGATGAGTTGATTAGCTCTCAAAAGCAATCAAAAGAAAAATCACCTCTTGGTTTTGAAAAAGTAAAAAGTCCTACCATTAAATCTATAAACTTATTTGATAACTTCAAAGCAGAAGAAAAGACTAGAACAAAGAATGAGAAATCTTGTAAGAATAATTCCTTTGAATATGCAAAGATAGACACAAGCACTACTAATATGAAAAAATTTGGAGAAAAGATGCCTACAAAAGATAAGAAGAATAATAAGTCTTACTCTAGAAACTTGAAGAAGTAGAACACAAAGGGAGCTAATGCAGATGGTTTCATAAGGGTGAGAAACTTGAAGAATCTGAACACAAAGGGAGTTGATAAATCCGGTTGCATAGGGATGAGAGACATGAAGAAAAAAATAAAAGAAGTCCTCCTCATCCTACACAAAGAAATGCTATGACTAGGTATTAATCATATTTC
Organism: Sequoia sempervirens; assembly: GCA_007258455.2. NCBI lineage: Eukaryota > Viridiplantae > Streptophyta > Pinopsida > Cupressales > Cupressaceae > Sequoia > Sequoia sempervirens. The sequence continues at coordinate 130,199 of VDFB02367626.1, forward strand.
TATGGTTACTGCTATACTTGTAATCAATTTGGTCATAGGGCTAGCGAATTTTGTGTTGTACCTAAAAGGAGAACAAACTTTTTTAGTAAAAGTTCATTCTCTTTTGTTAGATACAAATGTAATATGCTACAGCTGCAATAATTTTAGTCATATAGCCAAACAATATAAAACACTTTTTTAAGACCAAAAGTATAAGATAAAAAGAAGAGCATGCCCCCCATACTGAATAGAGGTTCATGAGTCTCTACAAAAGAGAAAGATGTGTAGTGTAGAAAAATATATCCCTTTACATTTTCTCACTTGTTTGGGCCCTCCTAATTAAAATGGACTTAATAATGCCTTAATTTAGTGTTGATAAATGTACCCCTTTACATTTTCACACATATCTGGGCCCTCTTAATTAAATTGAGCTTAATTATTCCTTAATAATCCCTATTTTACATTTACAAGCCTAATAAAATTTACATTTTTCGAAGAGGAAACTTGACAATAATTAAAGCCAACACATAACACTTTACATCAAGAGCAATGTGTATTCCAAGAATACGGACCTAGGACCCATTCTCCCATGGGAAAATGGGTCCTCCCTAGGCTTTGGAACCCATTTTTAAATCATGTTTTGGCAGTATTTTTAAGATCAAAAATTCAAATTTCAAATGACGGGTTGTAATGTTTAATTTTTGGAAAATTAAGAATAAATATCTATAAATACAAGCTTGTTTTATCAATTCAGAACATCTAGCAAGAGGTGAAGTTAACAAGAGCCAATATTATCGTCAAGAGCATTCAAGAGAAAATTTCTTCATCATTTGTTGCAGCATTCAACATCTCAAGCATCATGCAAAGACTTTTGCAATCATGCATGTTTTTGGAGCTAACATTGTGATGTAGGTTTCAAGCATTCAAGTCAAAGATTCAAAGAAAGATTCAAGCATCAAGATCCACATCCATTGAAGTCATTTCATGCAATATCCACATCAAGATTTTAGATTTTCAAAGGTTCATTAAAATGTTTGGTGAGTTGCAACATTGATTTGTTCATTCATTAATACTTTCATGCTATTTCATTTCATTTCAAGGTTTAATCACCAAAACAAGGTTTGACCAAGGCAAACCCCTATTCACCCAAAATAAAATATTTTCCCCTCTATCTTTGTGTTGCATATTTGTAGGTTTATAGGTTGAAAATTTGAAGATCTTAAAAGTACAAAAATTACAAAGTTGCATTTGTTGGACCACCTTTGTTGTCATCTCACAGAAACTCAGATCATGATTTATTTGCGACTGTCTGACTATGAAACCTAGAGGAGCTAGAAGTGCGGACATAGAAGCAAAGGACCCATAAATCAATTTTGGAAAGGTGAACAAAGACCCATTTTCCTATAGGAGAATGAGTCTAGGGCAGCTTCCAAAACAATGTTTTGTGACCAGTACACAACATTTTCCACTCCCAAATTTTCCAAAAAGTTTTACTATTTTTGATAGCCCTTTGTTTCATCTATCAGATCCAACCTTTACATATCATAAATGAGTGCACTTGGTATTTTTAATCTTTCTCCCAAAACCCTTGTTCAATCAGTTGTCACTGTTTCTATCAAAAGACACTCTACAAATGATTTTGAGTTAGGATTTAAGTGTCTTCAACTCATCCAATTTGCACAATTTGACTATTTCTATTAGATTTATGTTGCATCTACATGAATGAGGTCTTAGGTATAGATTTGAGGTCATATTCTATCTTATTTCTATCCCCCAAAAATGTTGTTCAATAATATTTACCCTGTCCACACACATAAAGGAAATTTCAAGATTCCTCAAAGAATTCAATCACCTAAGGGTTAAAAGTGGATTTTGATCTGAGGAATCTCATTACCTGAATGAAATAGAAAATACGTAGGTTCATCACACCCCATTTTACTCTTTCTATTTATAGTAAGTTTGGTGAAACATTCCAAATTTAGTATAAAACCCTATGTGTGTCAAGCCCTAACCCATTTTCCTATGTTTCAAGATGAATCAAAAAAGAAACCCAAGAACGTGTGGAATGATAAAGGTCAAAAGATTGCACAATCTATGATTGATCAAACTACACTCCATGCCAAGAAGCAAAATTTATAGGTAATATACAAAGGTTTCTCTAAGCACGTGCCTAGTGATAAGAGAAAGTTCATCAAACTAAGTAAATGCAAAGAAGGATTTGTTAGTTTGGGAGACAACACTACTGTGAAAATCTATGGTAAAGGAACCCTAAGCATAAATGGAAAATTTCCTACACATTATGTCCTTTATGTTGAAGGATTAAAGCATAATCTGCTAAATGTCAAGCAAATATGTGACAATGGATATAAGTCACATTTAATGCAGAAAGTTGTGAGATAAGGAAATCAGGGAGATTAGTAGTAGAATAAAAAAGAACTTAAAGCAATATTTACAATCTTTGTGAAGTGAATGGTAAAAGCTGTTGTAGAGAAGGGGGATTCACTACTCATGAGTCTCTTTATTCTGAAGAGATTCCCAAGGGGTGAACTACCCCAATCTACGGGTATGTGCAGGATCATCATGGAAAAAATAGGCCCTTAAGTGGCAAAAAATTCAAAAAAATCAGAATTAGGAAACTTGACATAAAAATTTGAATACGTTATCTATATTATTTCAAAAATATGTAAGAATAGAATCTGTAGCAAATTGAATGTAGTTTCTAAACTACTAGGTTTATTTTAAAAAAAAAAATCCATTTGGTGAAAATTTCAAATTTCAATGCAATAGTACTTAAATTTTAGGGGAAAAAAGAAGTAGGTGTCTATCACCACCCTAACTACAATAAAATGATAATATTTTTATAAGATTTTAGAAACAAGTAGAGGACTCATGTTCGATGTGATGCATATTTTTTAATTTGTTTCCAAGTAAATAATTAATTATGAATTTTTTACAACTTTTAAAAAATATAAAACTTGTATGTGACCACCTTAACTTGGTCAAAACTTCATGAAATTCAAATTTTCATTTTAATCCTATAGTATGCAAAGCATAGAATGTGATGCATATTTTGGATTCAAAATGTGATACCATTTGAAAGCTATAGATGTTTTCAATTAGCCTATCAATGGGACTTTAGTAAGTAATTCAAATAGAAAATGAATAATAATTATTTATTAAATTCAAAGTAAAGCATAATTTATATTGGTGGAAAGTTGAGAATCTCCTTTAAAAACCCTTTTCATTTCATCAATTTTGGGTTAAAAAAAGTCGTCAGCCACATACCTTACAAATACCCATCATATCGCCACTTTTTGGACCATCATGATCTTGCATATACCCCTACCTCAACGAGCAACGCGAAAGTTCTAGAATCGGAAAGAATAGGTCACAAAGGATTTTTGGACAAATTCACGAACTCTCAGCCAAAGGACGTCAGGGTAGAATATGGATGATAGCACGACACGCTAGCATCCTAGAGGTGTGTTGGCATCTCAGAGGCATTTTGGCCTCTCAAAGGTGCGTTGGCATCTTGTACAAACCAAAGAATGAAAATATCTCAGAATACAGCAAAGTGACTACAAGCAATCTGATTACTAAGAACTTCCAAAATGTGGGAAGATAATAGATTGTAATAGAACTGAAATAAAGTAAAGTAAAAATGATAAAGATAAAGAGAAGGAAATAAGAAGCTCACAGAAACCCAAGTAATGGAGCCTGCAGCAAATGAATGTCTTCAATACCTACATGCATAAAATCTAGAGAAAGTGTTGGGGCTATATAGGTGCTCAGTCAAACCCCCGTTTTGGTGTTCCCACCTCCACGGACAGCCAAATAGATAGAGAGAAACAAATTATGTGATGAGTGATCAAATTAAACCTCAGTCGAGGAGGAGAACCTATATCACAAAATGTAGGTGATAAAAGCAATCCCTGCTCAAGGAGGAGAACCTGTATCACAAAATGTAGGTGATAAAAGCAATCCCCACTCTAGGATGAGAACATGTATCATAAAATAGAGATCCAATAGATAGGGGATGTGTGAAATCCAAAGATGCTCACAAGCATAAGGCAAGAGAGATATCAGCTACAAGGCTTAGGGAAGCCAAAGAGGGAAACAAAGATAGCTACAAGAGCCAAGCGAACTAAAAAGATGGATGTAAGAGATTGAGAGTGTTGCTATAACAAACAAGGGAACTATACAAGCAAGAACCAGATGGTAGAATGTTTGAGAGAGAAGCCAAGAAGGAGAAGAAGCTAGAAGGCCCCAAAATGAATTGGAAAGATAGCATATAAAGAGAGAAAAGAAGCTTCCTGGGAAATTACAAGGCATCTCGAGCCGTTAGCACCAACAAAGGTAAGTGAAAAGTGGAAAACATGCTTGAAAATGGTTGTTTGAACGTCAAAATGTCATAGGATGCCAGCGCAATGCACAGATGTCTGCATGATGTGTTAGCGTCCAAACACATCACGCTACAAAATGATGAGAACAAGAAAAGCACAAGGTTTAATGCAAAGCTAATGCGCGAAGGTAGCTATTGAAAAAGAAGTGTTGAGCATCTTGAGTGTGGAAAAGGGGTTGATGCAAGGGCTAAAATGAGCATACACAAATGCTAGGGGAGTGGACACTAAGGTAGATGCAAGAAAGTATGTGAAATTGCAAGGGGTGCAATTTTATGGCATTACATTTTTGCCCCACTTTAGTGAGCATATGATTCTACACTAATATGCATGCTAAAGGAAATCTACTAAACATAAACAACATCATGATGCCAAAAGGATACTGTACAGGAAGAAGATAACTCTCCAAACCAAGGAAGCATGCCCCCAGGTTAAAGACCTACAAAATAAATGCATTAGACAAGAAATACCTACACAAGACTTGGCAAGGTTAGAACATAAAAAATCCATTACATCAGGGTTAGAACAAAAAAAACACACACAAGCACATAAAAAATTAACAAGATTTCAGTCAACAAAGTGAAAGAGACCTCAATGTAAAAGGTTGTCTCAGTACCATGCATCGTCCCCAAATTAAAAACAATAACACATAGAAGAATTCTTAAACGGAGAGAAGAATGTAAGGATCAATTGCTTCAAGAGAAGAATGCCCCCAAAATACAGGGAAGCAATCAATGTTGAAGAGAGAAAGGGCATATACTTAGGATGAAGAAGATGTAGATCTTCAATCCAGAATACAAAATTGAGATCTTGAAAGACAGAATTTAAGAGAGAGATTAGAAAGGAATGAAAATTCCAAGAGAGATGGCTCCATGAGTACTCTCTCCTAAGGACTTTTGAACAAAAGGACTCTATAACTCTGCAGAACTATGAAGTTTCACAAAGTACACCGAGGGCCCGCAAACCAATGATGGAAAAATCCCGTAGGATGCAAGCACTTCACAAGCCCTTAGACCTACAAAGAAGGTGCTCCCCAAGTACTCTCTCGTGAAGGAAGCCTAGTGTAGGGGACTCCGCAAAGTCAAAATGGACCTTACAGGTGCTCGGTCCTGCAAGGTTGATTGAAAAGTGACTTCATAGGTGCATCTACAAAGCAACATGTTAATCCACAAACTAAACATGTTAGGCAAGCTTGATGCAAAGAAGCTCTATAGGTTCTCGGTCCTACAAAGCAATACTAATCAAAGCAGCCTATGGCTACTACAAGCCTAGTTGCAGGAAATTCATAGAAAAGAAGGGTCTAGTCGGGTTGCCCCCAAGCTAGATGCCATATAATTTATTTGAGATAAAATCTCCCAAAGGAGACCCTTGGGGACCCTTCAAAATAAAAGGGGTTCGCTTAAGGGAAGCTTCATTTAAAAGATAGAGAGAAGAGAAGGGGTCCTTAGAAGGATGCACATCTCTAGAGCAAGCTATCACTGCCCCAACATACAAGAGAGGAGAACCATGCCAGATACTTATAACATATAGGATATAGGTAGACCTCAATATCACTTGTCATTTGAAGAAGAGGCAGGTGCATCAACAAATAAATGAGTGATTCGACCTAAATAATGAAGTTCTTGTATTTTATCCTTCAAGGCCTTGCATTCACTAGTGGAATAATGGCTAGGCATTTGATGGTATGCATAGAAAGAATGCGTTTCTTTATCATGCTTATGAAGATTCTTGCATGTAGGAGAAGGAAGAGTAATTGAATGGGCTTTGAGAAGCTACAACAAAAACATGCTTGCTCAGATAAAGAATGAGGAGCAAGAAGCAACCCTTTCTCTTATGAAGAAGAGATTGATTGCTCACAAGAGGAAGACATGAAGATAGAACATGATGGAGGATCTTCATAGAGAGCATTATTACAACAATGGGGATCACACTCTTCTATGGGTTCACCATCAACCTTCTTGATAGGATTTCCAACATTAGCCTCTTTAACAGAGGTGTGATCCTTAGAAGGAGGAGGATCAACATTGAGGACATTACAATTGTTGCTCACATTACCCCGCTATATAGAAGAGTAACCATCTTCAATAGCAGGTGTGGATGATTTTATCAGAAGTTTTGAGTGGATCAGGTCAAATTTATATTCCCCAATGTAGGGTTCTATAAATTCTAGAGAACCCCAATCATCACCAAGACATGCATTCTCTTGAGAAGAGGTAGGAGCAGACTTAAGATTTCTTGCTTCAAAAGGATCTTCTTTAGAGACATTTATCTCAAGAGTATCCTTTATAGTAGGTATTGCTGGAGTAAAATTAACACATTGGAAGACACTGAAGGAATAAGAGTAGGCACAACTAAAACCTGACCGGCAACTTCCATCTCACATAAGCATATAACCTAAGGGTCATCTCTGACTGTAACTACCTGATTATTGCAAATGAACTTAATAGATTTATGCAAGGTAGACAAGATTGTACCCATAGCGTGAATTCATGATCTATCGAAGAGAAGATTATATGGTAACTTTTTTGACATAACATATACGAGGGTGGGTATGGTAACAGGTCAAAACCTTAAAGGAAATACTATCATGCCTAGGGCTTGTCGACCAACATTATTGAACCCATGAATGTCAATAGAAGAAGCATTAAGAGAAGATGAATCAATATTAATTTTAGGCAATAAATCAATGCTACATGCATTGAGTGTTGAACCGGCGTCAACAAGAGTACGCCTAATGTCAATGTTATTAATGTTAACTATGATCATTAGAGGATTTGCTTGCTTCTATACATTCAAAGGTAGGAGCTCTTACCAATCAAATGTGATATTCAATGAATCCACACGAATATAGGCTATCAACACATTATCATCCATCAGCCTAGCGGAAGAAGGCAAGAGGATCTTTTGCAAGGCTTCCTAAAGCATACCTTGATAAACTGGGGCACACTAAAGCAAATCCCACAATGAGATCTTAGCCGGAGTAACTTGAAGTTGCTCGAAATGATCATAATCACCAGGTGCTTTAGTTGTGGCTTTAGGTGCTGAAGGAAGACTTAGTTGTTTATTCATTCTATTCTTACAAGTTTATGCTATCGCTCTATAAGAGGGAACCATTAAAATATTAAGAGAATCACTATCAGATGGAACATCGTCAATAGAATAAATCCTCTTAGGAGGACTAACTGGAGTCACATAAATGACTAGTCTCTTAGGCCTTTGAGGGGCAGCAAAGACATAAACAACAATTATAGAATCATCACAATTAGTGGAATAATTATTCGAAGAAATATTCCCAACATCAATCCAAGGAAGATCAAATGTGGAAGGAGATTCATCATTCATTAATGTATCATCTCTAGAAGAGAGTGCATTGGAATAAATATGAGATTCATCATTCACAAATGCAACATCTCTAGAAGTGAGTGCATTGGAATGAAGAGTAGATTCATCATTCACAAATGCACCATCTCTAGAAGAGAGTGCATTAGAATGAAGAGAGGGTAGAGTAGTGTTAAGAAAGGTATCAATGATTTCATCCTCTTGAACCAAAATTGTTGGCAAAACAAGGACAGACAACTGAGAGGGGGGGTGAATCAGTTGTTACAGAATATTTTAAACTTTTCAATCTTTACTTTACTTAATCTCAGATCTGATGAATGAATAATAAACCATAAACAATCAACACAACAAAAACATAAAAAACACGAAGATTTTTACATGGAAACCCTGTTAGGGGAAAAACCATGGTGGAGGTTAGTCCACAATATTATACCCTGTTAAAAGTATAAGAATAATGGGAATGCACATTCATTCAGGCACACTGCCTAGAGCTCACTACTCCAATACAAAAGAGGACTCACTATCCAAAGAAAGGTTTGGATTAAAACCATCCAAATTGTGAACTAAGAAAATAGCTTCTACACAAGCCTAATTACAGTTCAAGTTAAGTACATAAAAACCTTCTTCACTCTTCGTTCAAACCTCTTCACACTCTTCCCTCAAACTTCTTCACACTCTGCTCAGCAATCAAATGATATTCTCACATACACACACAAGAGCACACTAAGCACTCTAAGCATACTTAGCACACTCTACACTGATGAAACAATTGCTCTTATATATCCACAACATGAGATTACATCAACAACTTAGTCAGCCAGAAATATAAAACACATTTTCAATGTCGACCCAAAGTCACAAATAAATTTGCAACGCAAATCCACCAAGGTCGGCCACAACATAGTGGAGACCCAAATTAATAACTCCAAACCAAAAAATACTTTAATTAATTACACCTTGAAGATCCGCAACATGCTACAACCATCATGTCAGCCAAGAACATGAAAAACTGAACATACAAAGAAAAATCTTCAACCACGAGCACACTGATCAATGTGGACGTACCACAAAGATAGACCACAATCTAGAAGCATCCACGAGCACCAAGATACAACAAAGAAGCATCCGCAGCAATACAAACACACAAAATTCATTTTGGAACACTGACATAACCCATAGAAATACTATAACAACACAACAATTCTCAACACGATTAGATCTTCAAGCGGACCTCTAAAACTTCCAAAGGATGGACAAGATACACTCAACAAAAAAACCTTTAATCCACAGCAACTAATCTTCAATGTACAAAACAAGACACCTTCGTGACCTTCACTGAACCACTGGGAACTTGCAACACTTCTTTTAGCAATTCTCTCAATATCCTCAACATATACAGCCTTCAATACACCAAATGCTAATAGTGTTGACATCAATGACAACCACATATCAGCAACACATCCACAGTGTCCAACAATCTCCCCCTTTGGCATTCATTGAAACATATGATGTGAAAACACCATCAACCCAACTCTCAATCAGTACTTACTCCTCCTTAGATTTTGACTTTTCTTCCTTCACCTCTTCTACATGAACTTCTCCCTACAAGACTCTTCACTCTAGATAAGAAACATTTTTTCATATTACTCTTCTCCCCCTTTGACATCAATGGAAAATATAAGCATTATCTTTCCACAAACAAGCTTTGAACTACATATCTACACATATAACTACTCCCCCTAAGTAGCAGCCACAAAAACATCAATTTGGAACAGAATATGATCATGAAATGCAAAGATTGATGCAAATTCATGCATCCTAGTTCATATAAGGAGGGGTAATCACCCCTAGCATCCCTCTGAGATACTCAAAAGTATCTTTCGATAGTGGCTTAATCAAAATATCTACAATCTGCTCTTTGGTAGGCACATACTCTAGTCTGACTTCTTTCTCACCTAGTGGACTCAATATGATAGGTATGTATGATTGTTAAAGATGGTAAGTAGGATGGAAATGATATGATAAGAAGTGACATCATAGGATAGATAGTGCGGATAAGACAAAGTGCCCCCAAGTGTAAATGACATAGAAGATCAACCTACACATGACGCCTATTCGCTAGGTTTTCATCATGGTACTTATCCAAGGCACCTATTTACCAGGTTTTAACTGTTGGAGGAAGGGATTCCTCTTTAGTTTTTTTTATTTTTTTATTTTCTTTTATTTTCTTTTCTTTTTTTACTTTTTTTTTTTTTGAATAGGAGAAGGATAGGAGGGACTCAAGTGTCTAGTTCCATGACAGGTGATAGTCCCACTAGACATGGATGTCGTCACATGGACCATGCCAAGTGTGCTCATAGATGTTGGTAAGGAATTGCATGAGTGTGAGATGGATTAGGTAGATGGCAGATTAGAAAGGCTTATGCAAGGATGGATGGGGAATAGTGGATAATTATGTCAATTCTATAGAACTTTTGGAAAAGGATCGATGAAAAGTTTATGCAAAAGCATGGTCCATAGGAAGGTGATTGGGAAGATATGTAGGATCTAGTAGTTGAAGGATGGGGAGATGGAGGTATGTGGGAATTGAATCATAACCAACAGTTGCACAAACCATGTTAAACATTGAAGCATTTTATGATTTTTGCTTTGCTGGTGGGATTTTTGAAAGGAGTGGGATTTTTGGATGGAAGAGGATGGTTGGGATTTTTTTGACGTGGATTCCTTGCTTGACTTGATTTCTTTTTGCTTAGTTACCCAAACCATCTTGTTTTTAGACTTTTCTTTTGAATCTATGGGCTTATATTGCTTTTTGGATGTGCTTGGCTTTGATTGTTTGTAATTGTATGCTAAGGCATTAGGACCTTTACGATTTTTGACTTTATGTGTAGAAGCATCCAAATTTTTATTTTGGAATCCCTTGGGTTTGTTGGAACGAGTGGAAGCTCTATGTTTAGACAATGTGTGCATTTGTTGGTCATGATTAGGATTTTTAGATAATTTATGGGTAAGTGGATAAGGCGATTAGATAATGGGGATATTAGGTATTGGGAGTAGTGGAGGTAGATTAAATGTAGGGATATTAGGAGTTGTAAGTAACGGTGGTAGAGTGGATGGAGGAATGTGTATGGTGACATGCTTTTACAATTTCAAGGATTATGGAGGTGGAATGGAAACACATGTGTTTTGGGTGTATGATATGGCTTATGATGGAAGGAGGTGGACTTAGGATGAATGGAGGAAGTACCAACATCTCTAGATTGGTGTCCTTGGGGTGTATATCCAAGGCCATAAGAGCGTGGAAGGACCTTGACATGGATTGGCTCCAAAATGCCTTGTTCATAAAGGCCTAAGGCTTTACCTTGATAATTCATGTTTTGAAGCACGCCATGGATGATGGGACTAGGTGTGTTTTGGACACTAGACATGAGTTCATTATTAGGTGAAGTGAAGGGCAATGGTTGTTTATGTCCTAAGGAGGAACATTCATGGATGACGGTGGTAAGACTAGTAGGATATGATGGTGGACTTGAGGTGGGATTGATAGTTGATGTGGAATGATCATTAGAATCTTTATTATATTCGTGTAGATCCAAGTTATTTCTTTGATCTTCTATGTGTGCTTGGGAGGCACATGTCCTAGCATGACAAGTGGGAGTTTGTGCATCATGGATAGGGCTATATGGAGAGCAAGTTTATTCCCTTCAAAGGAAGGCCATGGAA
>VDFB02367627.1:0-36817 GCA_007258455.2 Sequoia sempervirens
GTTTCATTGCAACCATACTGTCTACGTATAATTGCAAGTTGGAAAACACTGCGTGATATACAACCTACAACCCACTATGTTTTCCATCCTGCAATTTGGAGGTGGACTTAAATACATTGTTATAGTCCTCCGCAGGTCCTCTATTTCTCCTTTGTATAAGAGTAAACATTTTGGGTTCCCTTGTCATTGGATCCCTCCACCCATAGCATTCCATACTTTGATCCATCTATCTTCATCCTCCATATAAGGTGTATCCTTACATGTCCTATCATTTACCCATATCATTGATCCCTATCCATCCATATGTCCTTTGGTTTTCAACTTGACTAAGGAATAACATCTTGCTTATCATTATCATTTAAATTCTTATTTATCATTTGTTATCATTGTTATGACTAAAACATTTAAACAAACCATAAACTCTTTAACATACTAAAACATTGGGCTTTACTGAGTCAGAACCCGCTGTGTTTTCAATCCTACAACTATTTTGTGCACTGGTCCTTATCATATGCATTACCATTTGCATTTTTTCATTTTCATGATCTTGCATATTTATCATTTTCATACTACATGCATGACAGCTTGTGCTTTATCTTAACTCCTGTCTCTTGTCTCCATCAATATCATTATGTTTTTATATCTTTTCTTTTCTTGTCACATTTCGAGGAAGCTCGAGGATCTCTACACCTTGTTGTGTACAAAGGAGAGTGAGGAATGGGGCATAAGTTTTTCTTATGTGTATGTATCGAGTCAGTCCGCCCTATGATGATTACAAAAAGCATAACCAATAACAAAGGGGGAATCGTTCCACTTTATGATGAAAAAAATGATCACTTCATAGCCTTTCCATTCCATTCATTTCCATATCCATCCTTCCATATCCTTTCCTCCCATATCGAATAAATTTCATAAACCATTCATATGCTTTCCTTGCATCACATCAATGTGTTGCATTCCTTTCTTCTTTGGATCCACCTAGGTCATTCATATTTCTATATCGTGCATATCATTTTCTACGTATAACTCAAAAATGATGAACTAATAGCATTTCCATTCCATTCATTTGCATATCCAGCCTTTCATATCCTTTCCTCCCATATCAAATACTTTTCATAAGCCATTTATATGCCTTGCTTGCATCTAATCAATGTGTCGCATTCCTTTCTTTGTTGCACCCACCTAGGTCATTCATATTTGTAAATCTCGCATATCTTTATCTATCTACAACTCAAACATACCTTCATGTATCATAACAAGATTCACACCATACCATATGAAGAACAATATGAAGGAAATATCAAGGTTATGCAATCAAAGACTGAGGGCTTGGAAGATAAATATCATAACATAAAGTTGTATTCAAGGGTTTTTTTTTTTAAGTCTTTTGTAAGACCTATTTTATGGAGAGCCCTAGAGCTTGGGCTAGGGCACAGCCTAAATAGTTAGGACATCAAAGAACTTGGTCAAGGAAAGTCTTGTGGTGGCATGACAGGTTTGGAAGGAAGCATGACAGTTTGGTGAAGGTTGAAATGTTTGATCAGGTTGCAAAAATCAGTTGACAACAATGTGAACCACAAGTGTCACTAGTTCCTCTCTCTTAGTCTAAAGGAATTTTTTTCTTGCTTAAGTTTTTGAGTTTCCTTTTGTTTTGGTTGTCGGTTCTTGAGAAGATAGTAAATCTTGTTGTTATCTTTCATAATCTTTGTTATTCTTGGATGTAAATTTGTGAAACCCTCTTTGGACCCTTCTTATGAGTACTTGATTGGCTGTAACTAGTTTCTTCTAATTGAGTTATTTAAACAAGTAATGATATAGCTTAAAGGTTTACACTTGCTTCACTAGTCGAGTCTCTTTGTTCAATACGGTTAAAATGTATAAAGTCTATTATTGCCTTCGAACCCTAGATACAATGTTGGGTATCGAGTCAAAGCTGAGTTCTTTTCATTTTTTCTGGGTAAAGTTTTTATTATCTCAGATTTGTAACTTAATCCATGTTGTCATTATGGTTAGTTATTGTCAAGCTCCGTTCATATGATTACCATTGTTGGTTTGCATTGTGTCAAGTGTTAATTGTTCCTGTCATGGTTTAGTTTTCTTTATCATTTGGGAACACAAGTTATACTTTCAAATATCTTTATGATATACTGTTATGTCAGGACAACAAACATTTTTTCAAGGAAGCATTGATTAAAATTTGTTAAAAAACATTTCAGTTTTGTAACTGTTACTTGTTAAGGGACAGTTAGAGAAGAAAGTTACTTTTCAATTTGAAAATATACTCCAATTCAGTAATCCATAACATTATATATATATCCTTCCATGTATTCTTTCAAAATGATGGTGAGCAGAAAAGAAGTATTATTCTTAGTTTAGAAATGACATTTCATTGATTCATATTTGAAAGTTATTTGGATAGCACATTCAATGCTTTGTGAAATTAATCAATTATGTTGTACTTAAACTTTTGCATCTAGATCTTGAGTGATGCGAGATTAGAAGATGTTGTAAAAGAAACAGAGGTGATACTCTGTGTATCATTAAAACAGTGATTGAAAATGCTGAGGTGATACATTCATAGTGATTGGAAGTTGGAAAACACAATGTGAGGTGAGTATATGTCTCCCAAAACATAATGGCATGCCATAGATAAGCAATCATACATACAAACAATTCATTACCTTATATATGGCTTGTCATGTCATCCCAATCACCATGGTGTTGGAATGCCATGACAATCCAAATCTACTATTATGCTTTCATAGTAAACACATGATGTTTTCCAACAACCATATACATGCATAGTGTGATTGCAAGTTGGAAAACACAGTGTGATGTGAGGATATGTCTGCCAAAACACAATGGAAAGCCATACATAAGCAATCATACTTACAAATAGTTCATTGCCTTGTCTATGGCTTGTCACGACATTCCAATCACCGTGAAACCACATTTCTTTGAGGCAATTTTCAAACTGTTCACTACCTTGTCTCTATTGTTGCTTACTATTATGCTTACTAATATGCTTTCATAGACAAGGCAGTGAACTGTTTGAAAAAATGCCTCAAACAAATGTGGCCTCTTGGAATGCCATGACAAACAAATACAATTTGCAGCTACAATTATCACTCCAGTATGATTGAAATGGAAAACACAGGGTGTTTATAAAAATGCAACCCACATCACAATCACAACATACCCAAACCCTCATGGGGAAAACATAGGGTGTTTATAAAAATGCAACCCACAGATCACAACATACCCAAACCCTCGTGGTTTTTAAGCCTATATATGTACGTGTGCATTACAAATAGCAAGAACACCAATTTCTTGACATTATCACTGATAATAAGTAAACTTGTTCAAAGTGGGGAAACACAGTGTTAATGCTTCTTGGAAAACAATGTGTGTTTATAAAACAGTGCCTTTCATTACATTCCTAAGCTCTAAATAACACTTATAAAGACATTCATTTTCTTTTTTAAAATTCTAAGATGCAAAACACTGGGTTTTACAAAACCCACAACCCACTTAAAGTTTCAAAACAATTTACAAACAAAAACCCTCATAACATTTCAAACAATTTAAAGTTTCAAAACCATTGCATACACTCGGTTAGAAACCCCTTACCTCAAGTTGATTGGTCCTCTCCCCTGCCTACAGTGTGCCCTTGCTCTCAAACCTTTTGATTTCAACCTGCAGAATGAGAAAACCCAAAGCACAACGTTCTGCAAAATGAGAAAACCCAGAGCACAATGTGTTTCCCAAGTGTCTTCAAAGAACAATACTGGTTACAATTTAAATCGCATGTCATCGCACTTTGCGCACGTAATGGTTAGCTTGTCACACAAGGCAAAAGAACGCTGACGGGACACCTCCTCACTTCTCGTGACATTTCTTTCCGTTACCAGTTCTGTCACTTAAGTCATCTGTCTGGCAGGTCTCGCACTACGCCATCTCTTCATATTATGTATGTTACCATGTATGTCGGTATGTATGTTTTTATTCATTTTTGTATGTACATACGTGAGTTTTGTCTAGGAATTAGCTGGCTCCATTAAAAATTCAAATAAATCTCCATTATTAAAAAAAATTATTGAAAAAAAACAGCCACGTACATGGTGACTAAACAATTCCTTCTATTCCTTCGTAAGTAAAACTAAAATTTATTTATGTCACTACCTATTCCACCATTTAAAAGAAAATTCCAAATTATACATTATATTTTTTTGTTTTTCCGTAGGACCTCCTGTACCCTGAAAATTTATAAATGAGCAGACAATATAGTAAGCTCCAAGTTATGCCATCGAAAAAACAATATTAAATGCTAGTCTTTCTCGCCGACGTTTTTCGCGATATTCCGAAGCTTAGTACGACAGTGACCTTTTTACAGTAGACAGTCAAGGCTGCTGAGCTTCTTATACTTTTAACCCTGGGAAATAGTCAGCTTTCAATCGCTCCTTTTCAACTAGGGTTTTACAGATTTTCTCCGTCATACTTCTTACTCCAAGAATTTTCTCAAACTTTGGCGTGCGAAGTCTTTCTTTTATTTCTTATTTGCAAATAAAACTTTGTGGCAAATATATAAATAGTGGCCCAATGGGGATCGGCATCACATTTTACACCATAGAAAGGTTGCGACAGGGGAGAATCAAAATGTTCGAGACAGCAGGGGCTTTGGAAAGATTTAGCACAAGAAAGTTTTTTGTTAGTTGTAATAGTAATAATAATATATTTGGGGCGTCGGATTGCACAGCAAAAATATTGCATGGCGGGAGAATTTGCAGGGGTAATACAGGCCTTAAAAGATTTTATTCAGATAAAGTTTTTATGTCCTCTGAGAGAACAGGAATGATTGGAGTGAAAGGCTTTAATTCAGATGTTTTGCAATTTAGCTCGGGAGTCCCGTGCAGACCGAGCTGTATTTCGCGGAATCCATTTCTGAACTATTTTTTTTCTAGAAACGATCAGGTACTCAAGTATATTATGTTTGTTAATTGCTCTTTTGTCCCCGTATATTCTAGTGCTAGATTAAATATTATGTATATTATTAGCTCACAGTGAATGCATAAACACATTTGCTTCGACGTGAAGTTCCAAATGCAACTAGTACATGGAGTCTCACGAAAGACAATAAAGGATTGGTAGGAGGTGAAACATATTTTCTAGACTTTGTTCGAATAACGATTTTTTAGGCTGTACACTTTAAACGGAGTAGTTGACATTTCTATTAACTTGTCCTCTTTGCGGAGAATTCATAGGGGATGGCACTTTTCTAAATTCTGTGCAAAGAATAAATATGCAGGACAGAACACATTTTTTATTGACTTGTCCATTTTACAATGAGAGTAGGCTAATTACAGAGATTTCTAGTCATAAATAACACACAAAACCCTATATGAAGAATGTTGGAATCAATGCTCCAACACAAATGAATAATGAACTGCACATATGATGTGTATGTGTCATTATGTATTGTAGAGGTGTCCAGTTTGGTGTCTATTAGTTCTAGTTCTGTTTAGTTAGCTCCAGTTTGTTGTTGAACAGCTCTAGTTAGCTGTCAATGTAATTAGCATAATTATAGGTTGCTGTTAGATGTTCTATACCTTTAAATATGTAATCTGTTTATGAATAAAATGATGCAGAGTGTTTTATTGCTGTTATTCATTGTGTCTCTGTTTCTAAAATTTGCTGTTATATTTCTAATTTGGTATCAGAGCCAGCGTGCTATCGTTTGATCCTCTGTTAAAGTCTGTCTAGTGATTCTTTCACAAATGCTGATTGGAAATAAGGACTCCATTAAGCAGTGGATCATGTGTTTGAGGAGATCCTTTGTGCTGCAGATATAAGCAGAGAAGAAGCTACCGAAGAGAGATTATAGCTTCAAAGTGAGAAGCATAATCTATATGCTTTGGAAACCTTTTTCTAAAGGACGTTGTTGCTGTGATGAGTTGTGCTGCGGAGGAACCACTTGACTAAATTGTAGTCACCAAGGAGAAGCTCAAAGATAAGGCAGTCCGGTAGACTGTAGGCTAAGATCGTTGAAAATTATATCTTTTCTGTTGAAGTTATCACTGGGAAAAATAATGTAAGGTAAGAGTGAGATTGTTGAAGAACCACCAGATGTTGGTAGTGATGATGATTTCATTGAAGATGAGGCAGATGTTTTATTTTGAAGAGGTCAACACTTTGAAGACAGTGAAGGATGCAATATAGGATAGATAGATGCTCAATAGTCTGAGGTGCTTGTGGATCAAGAACTATACCTCATTGGGGTTACGAGACATGCATGAGAGGATTTGTATCCAATAGTTCAGAGGGGGATCCAGAAATCTGGAAGTTCAATATCATACCTTTACGAGGGTGATGAGACACTTCATGTGCAAATGGTGTCCAATGATGTTGGGAACTTGGATGATAGCTAAATGACTATACCTGTAGTTGGAGAGCATCTTGAAGAATTCTTACTAGTTCAAGAATTGTTTTCAAAATGTATTTCTTATTATTTTGTAGTCAATCAGTTTAGTGTTGTAGCATTAATAGAGGGTGTTGGAATTAATGTCCAACACAAATGAATAATGAACTGCACATATGATGTGTATGTGTCATCATGTATTGTAGAGGTGTTCAGTTTGGTGTCTATTAGTTCTAGTTCTATTTAGTTAGCTCCAGTTTGTTGTTGAACAGCTCTAGTTAGCTGTCAATGTAATTAGCATAATTATAGGTTGCTGTTAGATGTTCTACACCTTTAAATATGTAATCTGTTTATGAATAAAATGATGCAGAGTGTTTTATTGCTTTTATTCATTATGTCTCTGTTTCTGCATTTGCTGTTATTTTTTTAATTAAGAATTTGTAAGGGACGAAACATATTTTCTGAACTTCGTTGGAAAAACAATTTTGTTTGCTTTGCAATTTAAATGAAGTAGAGGATGAAACCTATTTCATAAGGTTTGTACAAACAACGCAGTTGTAGGCTATGCAATTTAAATGAAGTAGAGGACAGCAATATTTATTTACTTGTCTTGTTTATAATGGGATTATGCTAATTAGCTAGATTTATGGTCATAAATCAGTAAATGAAACCTTAAAAGAAGAATTGTAGGCAATAAAACAGATTTTCTAAACTTTGAGCAACATCAAATTTGTAGGCTATGCAACTTAAACGAAGTAGAGGATGGAACACATTTTCTATAAACTTGTCTGTCTTACAATGATTAGGCCAATTACAATCATTTATAGTAATAAATTGATATTCAAAAATATAAAGACAATCAAACAAAATTTGGAGGATTTATTAATGTTTGTTAACTTGTCCATTTACAACGAGATTAGGCTAATTATAGATATTTCTTGTCTTCGATCAGTCCAAAAAACTAAGATAGTCAAACTAAGCTTGGAGACTGTATATATGTTTATTGATTTGTCTGCTTTTCAATGAGATTAGGCTAATCTACTGAGATTTGTAGTCATAAAGCAGTACATGGAACATTACATAAAGACAATCAAACAAATCTGGGATAATTTATTATAAGTTTTAATGTCTATTAACTTCATGTTGCAGTCAGTTTAACATGTTCTGTGTTAGCTTATTAACTTCTTGTCCCAGTGAGTTAAGCTTAATGTCCTTTTTCCTTAGGCAAGAAGGAGAAATAGGAATACCCAAATACTTAAAAGGTGTAGAAGCAACCTGGAAATGAAGAATATTAACAATTTGATCCTAAAATGAGGGTCAGAATTGAAGAAGAAAACCTGAGACTTCTAATCATTCAAAAGTTGGCCAGACGCACTAATAAAAATGTCAAGAGCTTGCCTAAGAGCCATAGCTTCCTCAAGAGTGGCATTTCCCATCAAACAAGTGCCATCCACATATTGAAGGTGAGAAAGTGGATTTGAACCTTGCACAATGTGAACACCAGAGATAGAACCAAAACACCCAAGATACTTCAAAAACCTGCCCAATCCTTCTGCCAGAATGAGAAAGAGATATGGAGAGAGGGTCACCGTGACACAAACCTTTTTCAGAATGGAAAATAGCAGAATGAATGAATGAATGAAAGATTTTAATGACGTCCATGAGACTAAACAGTCTATGGGACTGAGACAAACAGACTTAATTT
The DNA here is from genome assembly GCA_007258455.2 of Sequoia sempervirens. NCBI lineage: Eukaryota > Viridiplantae > Streptophyta > Pinopsida > Cupressales > Cupressaceae > Sequoia > Sequoia sempervirens. The sequence continues at coordinate 8,121 of VDFB02367627.1, forward strand.
TTCTTCATGCTCTTTTCCAAGTTGGATCTCTTGCTATTAATTTTGACTAGAAGGTTGGCCGTCTGGTTAATCTTATCTTCCTCATATAATTGGTGAATATTGTCAACTTTCAAACTATTTTTGTGCTGAGTATGGATATCTTCATAAGCTGTGCATTCCATGATGAAGTGCCATTCCATTTCCACCGCCCCCTTATTGCAGAATATGCAAGTTCTTTCTTCCCAAGTTTCCTTGGGTATCTTCCACCTACCAGTCTCACACCTAAGATGATGCGATCCCGTCCTCAATTGTGCAACTAACAACCTTACTTTCCCTTTAATAGCTGCACCTAAATAAGTTTTTTCACCATGATCCTTTGCCGGGTTAAACTCTTTGATGTAGTATGCTTTTTTTCGCCCAATCTGTTTTGTCCACATGGCAGTTCAAAATTTTTCAATCACAGCTTTTTATTTCACTATTGGTAATAAGACACACTTGCAAATTGATGTCCCACTTGTTCATCCACTTGTTGTTTTGCTTCATCCAAGTTTTCTTCCTACGATCCAACATCTCCTCCATAACCGTTTTGGGCCAATGGTGGTTATCCATGTTTTCAACCTTCTTTAAATATCTTATCAACCGGGTTATTGCCGATGCTTCCAATGGAAAAGTCCCTGCTTCAGCTAAAATAATTTAATATGGGATTGTGGTTTTAACTTTGAGATTGCTTGCTATTAGATGTTTCAGGATTCTTTCTAGTTGTCTCCAATTGCACTTTGACATATTGCTTCCCCACACTTCACACCCATAAAGTACAATTGGTGTGACTAGCAAACCAAAAAGGGTTTTCTTTTTTTCCAATCCCAAAGTTCGGCTTTTCTACACCTATTTTGAAGTAGGTAAGAGGCTTTCCAACCTCCATGTATCCTTTTCGTTCTACAAGTCTCCCAACTGAGCTTATAGTGAAAGTCAATCCCAAGATACTTGTATTCTTTCACTATATCAAGAGGGCTGCCTTCAAAAAGAAAGGTATTCTGCTTATCTTTTCTATTCAATGAGAAAATCATGATTTTGGTCTTGGTGATGTTCACCCATGAGCTGTTTTTGAAATTAGGATAAGACCATTAGCATATAAAAGTAGTTTAACCGCGTAACCTGCCAGTTGAATACCATCCCCATTGCCTTGCTTAACCATGCTTCCAACTTATCAATGTATAGCCCAAAAAGCGTGGGAGATAGAGGGCAACCCTACTTAACTCCAATGTCGCTACTTAAACACTTTGACATGCCTTCACTTGTTCTGATTTTAGCTCTAACCTTCTCATACAGCCTGTGAACAGCTGCTCTATACACATTTGGGATGCCTAATTCCTCCATTCTATTCCATAGTTTGTCTCTAGGTACCGTGTCGAAAGCTTTCTTAAAGTCTACAAAACAGCAATAAGCTTCCTCACCTTGGGTGTCCCAAATTTTTTCAATCAAGTGTCTAAGGTTGATGCAGTGATCAATGGTAGAGTGTCTTGACCTAAAGCCTGCTTGCCCCTTTGCTGGTTTTCAATTTTTTTTTTCCCAGTTCTGAAACGTCGTGTCCTCAAGCACAGCCAGACACTTTAGAAAATATTTCTGGTATATTGTGAAACTTGAGAGATGGATAATTTTTTCAATTTCTATGATTGAAATAAATATTACATGGTTATACAAGTCCTATTCATTCATATCAAGGAGAAATCTTAACATTGATCCCTAACTTTAGGAGGGAAACCCCTTGATTTATAGATGCTTGTTGGTCACCCAAAGGAATGGCACAAATGAGCATATGTGGTGAAGAGTGCTGGCATCAACCTCGTGAATTGTGAAGGGACTGACATCTGAGTCAAAGCAGTGTTGCCATCAAGGATATCCTGTTCAATGTCGACAGTGGACACCGACCATGGGAGTCAAATTTATCTATTAACATATTTATGCTTTATGGTTTCCTATGCCTTATGTGCATCAGTAGCCATACAGTGCTTGACAATTTAGTTCACATACTAGAGATTATATCATGGTAATGTTATTTTTTCAAGTATAAAAATAAGTCACATTCACAACAGGGTCTATTACATTTTAGAACAGCACGTGTTGTTCTCTTAGCTTCCAAAGATTGGTAATCAATTTCTTGAAAACTAAAAATATTTCTTGCACATCAACCCTTTGCTCAGTTTTTGCTTATTTTATTTGTTTTCTGTTTAATTGTTTACTGTTTATATTAGAAGTATATATAATTTAATCTGAACATGATATTTGACACAACCACTTTCCATAATAGGTAGCTTTCATCTAATCATCTGCTACTCAATTAATCTATTGTGTAACTATGGACAAATTTATGTAGAGGAGATTTCAACATGGAAAGGAAGTCTAGTTTACTTTGGTGTTTTTCTGGTTTTCACTCCCTGTCACATCTCAGCTAGATGCGAGGAATTTCTATGGTATCATCAACGAGAGCTCACTATTTACCCCATCAGATATGATTTTGTCTAGGCTCTGCAGAATATATCCACTGTTATGGAAATTTACTGAATTTCTTTTTAATCATGAAGAAAGAGAACAAATGTTTTATGGAATTGTTATTAGGTAGGTGTCTATCTATCAAGATGGGTGGGAATAATAATTGTACCAGAAACTTGCCGTAGCCCATATGTTCCTTTGTAAGAGAACATTTATCTGCTGTGGTTTCATCATGACTGAGTGATTATTCATTGGAAGGGAGACTTATCAGAAATTTAATAACAGAACAATGGAGATGCTATCGAGTTTTGGAAAATTGATTGTAGACTTCCGCTGTTGAAATTGTCATATATTATCTAATATTCTATATTCAGAAAAGTCCCAGTATGGTGAGTTACTTTGCTATTACTATTTAAATCTGAAATGGACTTACGGCTAACCTAGGTGCTTCTTTTCTTCACTATTGATTTGAAACAGGAAAGTGATGCATTCCTAACCAATAGTATACATTTTTGGTGAACAGCATAGGTCAATGCTAGGGAACATCGCTTGCCTGTCAACTTCTGTAAGGGATAAACTAGCCACAGGGTCTCAACAACATGAAGGAAGTGAAAATGGCAAACTTGTTAAGAAAGGAGCTAATGAAGGAGGTGAGAAATCAGTTGCAGATATTCGCATTCTGCGTACTCTTGCAAAGTACTTATGGCTGAAGGACAATCCTGAGTTTCGCATAAGGATGTTGGTGGCTTTGGGTCTTTTGGTAGGCGCTAAGGTAAGAACCATAATTTTTATATTCTGACATCATTTGCCTTTTCTTTAAATTGATAATTGGAGTTATTTATTGATGCTTTAGTTTTAGCTTAGTATTGATGATGCTTATTTTTAATTTTTTCTCTATATAGTTCTGATACAATGATGCAATTTCATTCTGAATGTCATTCTCATAAACTCTAGAAGCACCATGTCTTGCATGACTTGACTGACCTATAAAATAAAATGTTGTCAGAATCATCTAGTTGATTAATTGAGTAATTGTAATTTCCTGTGCTCATTGTATGTATTGTATCTTATGCAACATACAAATCTTTAGATATATGAATATCCAACCTCAATTTTTCATCCTTCTGACTTTGAACAGATCAGAGACCAAGCAGCTGAATAATTTTTATCTATCTGCATGTTTCTGGTAGCCTGTAATTTTTAACATAATTTTGTCATGGTGTAATGTCCCCTACCCTGATTTGCCCTAGAATTCGCCTATTGATCACAAATTGCAACAAATTAGGGTTCGGGTTTCAACTTATTAAATAAGTATCTCTTTAATGATGTAATCTTGGATAGGAATCCTACATTCACCATATGAACAATATATGCAAATATATATATATATGCGTGTTAGGGTTAGACAATTGCATCACATCCATAGATTATCCACAAAGCAAACATATTAGAATTGTGGGAGAAGGGGCATGATGGGTCCGCTCGAAGCCATATACCAAGCCTAAGAGGGTGTATACCACAGCCCTCCCCGTTGGCGACTTGTATCTGCTTTCCGCATTAGGGCCACGACTCCTGGAAGACACTTGCCATCTTGAGGAGTTGGGCAGGGGTCATAAGTGGGCTCTATCAGCCCTTTGCCTAACTACCACTCCACCCCAGGCCCATCCTACAAGATGGGTTCCAGACAGTCAAGCACACCACCTACTCTATCACAAGAAATCATTTATTAAATATTCTTATTATCATATAGGCAATATGCATACTATTACACAGGTAATTGGTAAAATATTCGATGTATTAAACAATGAGCAAGACGCTCAATAAATAGTTTACAAGATTTACAAAAAATGGAAAGTTTCTAAAAAGAAACTCTAGATAAGATCGGAGACGATCTTATCACTAAATTACAATAAATTACAATATTGAGCATTAATAAATAAATAATAAACATTATTTTAATACCCTCCCTTAATGCTCAATCTATCTACTACACCAAGATGCCCCCTGAATTTTACAAACTTATCTGTACTGAGCGACTTGGTGAGAATGTCTGCTGTCTGATCCTCTGTCGGAACATACAGCAACTGAACTGATCCGTCTTCAACCAGCTTCCGAATGAAATGACAGTGAGTTTCCACATGCTTGGTTCGCTCATGGAAGACCGGATTCTTGGCAAGTTTGAGAACTCCCTGATTATCACAGAACAAGGGAGTCGGACCTGCTTGAGATATTTGCATATCTACAAGCATCCGGCGAAGCCAAACTGCCTCACATGCTGCTTTTACTGCTCCCCGATATTCTGCTTCTGTCGAGGAGAGAGCCACTGCCTGCTGCTTCTTACTAGTCCATGTGACTGCACCGGATCCCAAACTTGGTAGGAACACTCCTGTGTTGCAACATGGAGCGAGCCATCTCAACAATCGTACGATTGCGCCGCTCTACAACACCGTTTTGCTGAGGAGTGTAGGGTGTGGTCAACTGACGTTTTATCCCATGACTATCACAGAAGTTGGAGAATCCACTAGAACAGAATTCCCCCCCATTATCTGACCTAAGAGTTATGATACAAGAACTAGACTCTTTTTCAACCAAGGCCTTAAACTTCTGAAATACATTAAAAACTTCTGATTTCTGCTTAAGAAAGTACACCCACATTTTCCTACTATAATCATCAACAAAGAGAAGAAAGTACTTGCAACCAGTTACAAAAGAAGTAGACATAGGCCCACAAATATTAGCATGAACTAATTGAAGTACCTTAGAAGCCGAAATTAAGCCATCAGCGAGCGATTATGCGATCTTTGCTTCACAGCGACAACAAGCACAGCGGCACGATCTTTGTGATGCGAATGTGAGTAAGCCATCTACAAAGTTCCCTCCCAGAGCAAGAAATTTGAGAGAGATAGTGCGTTTAAGTGCTTGTACGGCCCAGTGCCAAAGGCTGGTGGCGGCTGAATTCGGCTGCCAAAGGCTAACTCGGAGAATCACCACCATTGTCCACAAGCACAGCAGGCCACCATGATCCTCTAATAGCGGCCAGTTGTCGCGAGTTCGCGATCTGTCGAACATCTGTCTGCGAGTTGAACACCACATCCATCTGGGGAGAATGCCGCATTATCTGACTGATTGAGAGAAGATTGAGCTTGATATCAGGTACATAATACACGTTGAGGAATATGAGATCCCTCCCGCCAGACTAAACCTGAACAGTGCTTGTGCCAACAATTGTGTATTCCTCACCTCCTCCAAAATCGAGTGTTGATTCACAAAGGGAAAAGTCTGTGAACCAGTCACGCCTATGTGAGAAATGACGCGAGGCACCAGAATCTATGTACCAAGCAGAGGATTTGACATGGTCTGCGGGCCTTTTTGCCATGAGTGCATAAAATGCAGATTCCTTCTGCTCAGAGTGCTCGGCGACATTCGCTTTCTGCTGAAACCCTCCCTGCTTCTTTTGCTCAGAAGCCAAACGGGAACGGCAATCTTTCTTGATGTGGCCAAATTTATGACAGTAGTTACACTGAACATTTTTCTTCTTCGGACTGGTGGAGGTCTGACTTGAGCCTTTCTGCTGTGAAGGCTGACCTTTCCCTTGATGCTTCGGATGGGTTTTAGCTGCAAAAGCCTGCTCCGTGGAGGATGATGATTCACTGCTACCGAACTGTTGTCTCCAGCGATCCTGCTGCAACAGGATAGTGCACAAATTCGGAAACTTGAGATCAACATTAGCAGACGTAATGTTGAGAGTCTCTATGAAGTGTTCATAGGACTTCGGTAGACTCTTCAGGGTGATCACGACCATGTCTTCCTCCTCCATTTTCCGACCAATCGCCTCCAACTGATCTCTGATCTCCTGGATTTTATTCAGGTGCGCTTGCAGAGTTGTCTTCTCATCCATCATGATAGAAAACAGCATATTCTTCAAGAAAAACGCACGGCTTTTGTCGAAGTTTCATGCAAACCCTTCAAGTGATCCCAGATCTCCTTAGCTGATTTTCCAAGTGGAATTTGAGGGAGCTGATCATCAGTAACTGAAAGCTTAATAAGCATGACGGCTTCACGATTCTACTCATCGAACTTATCCTGATCCTTACCCACCGTTTCGGGACGAGTAGCGTTGCGAGGATCATCTGATCAAAGCAGCGGTATTCAAAAATTGTCAGCATCCGCTGCTTCCAGGTGTTGTAATTTTTGCCATTAAATCTTTGACTGCCCTCCAGCATCAAATTACTTAAACTGGCCATCTTCACGCTTTTCGAGGCACAAAAAACGAGGTACTGAGAAGAGGCTGATGCACGAAACTCGAGGCACAAATTCTAATGTAGATACAGGTACAGTCTGTAGAAAGTACAGTGTACAGATGGCACAAAATTCGAGGCACGGAAAACGATGCACCCAAAAAATTCGGAGACCAACCCAGTTGAGCTCTCGAAAAACCCACCAGGAATCTGTAATCAAAAATAATTTCCGCCTTCAAAATCCAGGTCAAAACCCTAGACAAAAATCAGAAAACCTGGCCGCCATTGACAAACCAAAAAATTGTAGAGAACCAGCTCGAAATTGCAAAAAATCGTGGGAATAAGAAAATAAATATCTGTATGTCATAGAGGGAGACTTAGGGCGCCGCGACTAGGGCACAAATCGTGTCCAAAAGCGTGCAAAAAACGCGTCCAAACCGCGGGCAGGTGTTTTTTTGTCATCCAAAAAAAAAACGCAGGCGCTGAAAAATCAGAGAGACGCGGCCACGAAACCCTTAGAAAATCCCGACTGAGACAAAAGCTTGAGTCGTTGTGGCCAAATTTGATCAGAAATCGCACCCACTAGAAGAAACGATGCCCTTCCAGACACGACCAGACGAAAACACCAGAGAATCGCGTCTTTTAGCAGTCGCGTGTCCAGAAGATGAAGAACACGGGCCAAAGATAACCGACTTCAGAAAAAAAACTTCAGAATCCCTACAAATTTATTTCCAGAAGAGCCACAAATTTTTCGAAGCACACAGGCAGGAGAGATTTCAAAAAATAATTTCGAAAAGAAATTATAAATTTTTCAAAATTATTTGCCTGAGCTCTGATACCATATTACACAGGTAATTGGTAAAATATTCGATGTATTAAACAATGAGCAAGACGCTCAATAAATAGTTTACAAGATTTACAAAAAACGAAAAGTTTCTAAAAAGAAACTCCAGATAAGATCGGAGACGATCGTATCACTAAATTACAATAAATTACAATATTGAGCATTAATAAATAAATAATAAACATTATTTTAATACATACATATGTAAATAATAATTGCAGAAAAAATACACCTAAATATAGAATATATATGGTAATAGCGATCTGTTGTGATGAATTGCGCTGACTCCTTTTATTTTCTGGTCTGGTCTGTATGTGTTTTTCTGGTCTGTCTTTAATATTCAAAAGATATTGTTAGTGTAAATCAACGCATACGAATCTATTACCCATACTTGTATTAAAGAGACATTACGACTTATAAGGCTTAATAATTGCTGCACTCAAAAATATACATTTCTATTGCTGCCTTTAATTGCTTACTGTTGTCTTATGAATTCTTTTGCCATGGGGGTTGCCCCTATTTGAATGAAGATTAAACCCCTTTAAAGGCTCTAATCGTGCCCCTGGGAATATATTCTTTGGTGCCTTCAACCATAGTTGAAAAACTCGCCAAGCCCGGAAAATACGGTACAGAAAAAACTCGGCAACTTAAAAAATTGCTTAAACTTCATTAAAAACACTTTTTTTTTGCAAAATTCAAAGATAAGATGCATCCAATGAGTCAATAAAATGAGTACATAGAAGAAACAAGCTGAATCTAGTTATATTTGATTGATTTGAAAGAAAATTAGATACAAAATCGCATCCCCATGTGGAATGCTCAATACGCTGATACTGATAGTCTGAAACAAAATGAAAATAGCAAATAGTTTTTGTAAAACTGAAAGTAAATACAACATTAATATATTTCAGCTTTTACAAATTCACATCTTCCTCTTCCCATTTCTAGTACTTCTCACTACGGGAGAGGGTGTAGTCGTAGGCATTTGCTGTGGCTGCTCAACCTCCATCCTGGATGTAGAGGCTACTGCTGGTGGCTCTGGCACTCCAATGACTCCTCCTCAGGATCATCCTCAATGTCATCCAATGAGAATGCAAATCCACCCCCCTCCTCCATTGCCTGTCGCTCAAAGTCATAGATCTCATCCTCAGAAAACAATGAAGGTCGCTCATCTCGCCCTGTCCAATCATTGTATGGATCTATGTCATCCAAATCAATTGGATCATCTGATATTTCCTTAACCTGTTTTGTGTGTAGCCGAAGATTATATTGCACATATACAAGGTCATTCAGGCGTTTTTGAGCTAGTTTGTTCCTTTTCTTTGTACGGATGGCCTCAAACAAACTCCAATTGTGCTCACAATTGGACGAACTACAAGGCTGTGATAAGACACATAGGGCAAATTGTTGGAGATGTGGGGTATTTCCACCCCAATTTGACCACCAAACATCTACAAAAAACAAATTAAGAGTTACAAGAGAACTTAGAAACTTAGAAAGGAAAGTCAAAACTCAAAAGTTGAAAACATATTTTATCAAATTATCAATATTTGTACCTGTTGATGTGTGTTTTATCATACACCAAACATTCAGAATAAAAATGTCCAAAGACAATCTATCCTCTCTTGAAAAACCACCGCATAGGCGATTCCAAGGTTTCTTTAGTCGGGTCTCGACGTGTGGATAAGTTCAGTGGTCGTTGTGATTTGCTGGTAATGAAACAAGGGGACTTACGTAGAAAGTCTTCACAAGCTAGGGACTTAGGAAATTTATCTTTGTAGGTTCTCAATTAGGACTTTCAATTGTGGATCTCAAAAAAAATGGCAAAAAGAATAGGGTTCAGAGAATCTAGTCTAAGCCTAAGAAATCAAGAGACAATAAGGACTTGGTGAAGCGAAATAAACCACATTTTGTTTCGCCTCCTGTTGGACAACATACGCAAAATGGGTGCGATCTTCAAAGGGGTTGTGAGAATGATATTCAAACCTTGGGTAAGGTTGAAGTTAGGCTTCCACACTTAGGAGCTCAGGCTAACTTTACGCATCGGATGAAAATCATCCATCCGAAGAAAGTATGAGCTACACTTCACCAATGAGTCGATACGATCAATCTTTCATTCAATTAACAACTTTTCAAAGCAAATTCTAAATTTAATTCTAATCTATGGTGGAAGATAATATGCAACCTCGCTTACTATTCAACAATAAGAAGTGATTCAAGGCAAATCATGCTCAAGAGCTTTTATCATTCAAAATAGTCTCAATGCGACAATATACATAACAGGTCTCCACACATTACAAATGAGGGGGCGAGCTCAATTTATAGGCTCCCCAATTACAATTCAATGGCCAAGATTGATTTCAAATCAACGGCCGAGATTACAAAATAAAACCCTAATTAGGGTTTGTCACTTTCGACCAATGAGAAAATTACGTTCGAGGACACTTGTCCTTTTTTGCTAAATATAAACCAACAATAAAATAGAAAGTTGTTGCATGTTGATTTGGAACAATTTGATTGGTTGGAAGATGAGGAGGCGCCACCTCAGCGTGCTGGATGCCTTCCTTGGTTGCTTCATTTTTTCTTCCACACGCTTGCCTTAGAATATTTTCCCTGCCGATGACTCTGTCCGTTGTGCTTGTTCCTTCCTAGCTTTGATCTTGGATTCCTTTCCTTCTTGCCTGTACTGGAATCTTTGAAGTCTGGAAGTCTCCCCTTGGAATAGGTGTCTGGCCTTGAAGTTGGTTGCTTTGAACTTCCTCCTGCTTGAACTGGGTTGATGTTATTCCTTTGGGTTTCCCCTTTGAATTCTCCAATTTGTGTCGAGAAATTTGTTTAGAACACTTCTTCCTTGTCGCCATCTGATTTTGATTGGAAGCTTGTCTTTAACTCTTCAGGAGATGAAACCCTCAAGAAGTTGTCCGGATTGCTTCAATAGGTCTAGGATTGTAGATGAAATCCTTCCAAGACGTCTGGATATCCATTCAAGTGTCTTGAATTTGGAGAAGAAAGACCCTGTGCTTTAGTCATGATAGAGGAAATTGGAATTTTCTCAACATCTAGCCAAGGTTTCGGATGAACTTTGTCTGGGGATTTTTTCTTCAATTCTGAATCTGGCTTGTACTATGTAGGACAAATTCCATCCCTGGACAAGAATTTTATTCACTTCCTCTTTATTTTCTTCTTCACCCTTCCTGTTTTCCGTCCAACACTTAGTGAATTCTTCTCATCCTCTCCTTGGGCGGACTTCACATGAGCTTGGACGTTTTCTCTCTTAGCCTAAGTCGGACTTCAGGCCACTTTGGACAAACATCTCTAGAGATAAGTCGAACTTTCTCAACACTTTGACATTTCTTTTCTTGGTCTCGGTCGGACTTTGCATCATGTTTGCCATTGTACTTAGCGGATCTAATGGATGTCTGGACATACCTTCCAAGCAAAGTTGGACTTTGTAAAGGTTTGGACATGCTGAGCTTGGGCAAAGTCAGACTTTCTCGTGCTTGTGCCATCTTTTTCCCTCACTCTATCTGGCTTGAAGCAGACTTGCCTCCATTCCATGCCTTTGCTTCTCCTTTGAAGACTCGCCTCGCGTCGTCATCCACCTGCAAGAAATAAAATAAACAATATCAGATTTTCTCTCTCCTGAATTTTTACCACTCTCTCTCCTGAAGTCACGATGAATTTAATTTTGCCCTTCAGATTTTATCTCTGGCCGGCACAAATTATCTTCCTCCAAAACATTGTCTGGCGAATTTGATTTTGTCCAAGGCATTGAAAATAAATTATTAAAATATTAAAATATTTTAATTTATTCCAACCCGTTCGTCTTCGACCCATGGCTATCTCGATTGTTCTTCCGTTTTTCTTGGCTGAGAGTGTATTTTCCGATTTCGTCCTTAATTTCGTCTAGCCAAACCAAAATTTAAGCCATTCCGTCAAAGATTTCATTGCCAGATCCTCATTTTTCTTTGCCGAAGCGAGATTTTAAGCTTATTTTGCTCTGCCAAAGTCAAATATTTCCTTGCTCGGTCGAATTTTTATAGGCAAAATCCTCGTCCGGATGTCTTCATCGGGCGAATTTCTTTGATGTCTGACATATTCTTCCTCCCTCTAACCAAGGACGGTCCTTCTTTTCTCCCTTTTACCTCGTGCATTTTTCTTTAGCCAAAGTTGACAATTTCTTCGCATTTTCCATACTTAGGCAAATTTTGCCTCTTTTCCTTCATCGAGTTGGACACATTCCGTTTTATTCTTCGCCACATCCTGATATTCTTTAGCACGTGCCCTTTCAAGCTTGGCATTTGTCCTCTCGAAAGCGTCATACTTCCTAGCCAACGTCTTCATTTCTCATCCCTTAGCCTCTATACTTTGGCGAATTTTAGAACTTTTCTTTGGATTTGGCCTTGACACTTAGCCAAAAATCTTACCATCTTATCATCTTGGGCGGACTTCCTTGGCATCTTGGACGAACGTCATGGATGTCTTTGCTATTTTACCAACTTCTTCCAAGTGCATGGTGGACTTTGTATGGTCTTTGGGATGAACATTTTTGAACGTCCCTCTTTTCTAGGGCGAATTTCTTTGGCATCTTAGCGTTTGATCTCATCACTTTATCCTTTTGGAAAGGATTTTCCACCCTTTTAAGCCTTCATACTTAACCAATTTCGAAATTTTCCCTTGGTAGGCATCAACACTTAGTAAAATTTCAATTTTTCTTACTTCATAAGTCTAGGCGGACTTTACTTGACTTTCAGCCAAGTCCCACCTTTTAAGGGCGGACTTCTCAAGCATTTTGGACGAGTTTCATGCACATGGGCGGACTTTGAAGGTCTTTGGGATGTCTCCCTTTGAAGATGGCGGACTTCTAGCCTTCTTTGGACGTGCCTTTTGGTGCTAGGCGGACTTTAGAAGCACTTTGGACATCCCTTCTTTCATATGACGGACTTTGGGACCCTTTTGGATGTGCATTCTTGAAGATGGCGGACTTCATGAGCCTTTAGGATATCCCCCTTAACTGCTGGCGGACTTCAAAGCTGTTTGGCACAAGTGTGGCGGACTTTAGAGACCTTTTGGACATCCCTCTTGCACATGGCGGACTTCATCAACCTTTTGGACATGCAGGGCGGACTTGGCTGATGGTCTGGCCATTGGCTCATTTGACTTGGACATTTCCAAGGGCGGACTTCATTACTTTGTTGGCCATTGCTCAGATTTTTGTGCCATTGATTGCTTGGCTGAAGCTTCACCATTGACTGTGAGCTGAAAGTCTTCCATACTTAGGCGAATATCTCAGTTTTCTCCATGAATAGATGTTCAGTTTTGCCCAGATTTCTCATGAATTTCCAGATTCTCCATGAATGTTCAGTCATTATCTCAGATTTCCGATGAGTTTCTCAGATTTTTCCATGAATTGCTTGGATTTCTTGACTGGTTCGTCAAATTTTCAACCATTTTTAGTGCTCTTTACCAGATTTCTCTGTAATTTTCCAGAATTTCTCACCATTTTTGAACGAATTTTCCAGATTTTTCGAAAAAATTTCAAAATTTTCATTTCGATTTTCTGAGAGATCTATTGAGTTTTTTGAACTTCTGAGTGCGTTTTCAGAACTCGGGACACTTCTAAAAATAGAAACTTTCCAAAAATAGAAATTTTCCAAAAATAGCAACTTTCCAAAAATAGACCCTAAAAAATAGGGATCCCAGAATTGCCCAAAAGTGCCAAAAAAGTAGGTCCTAAAAAATAGGGGGCCCGGGGTGAGAAACCCTAAAAATTTGGAAGTGTCGGATTTGACTGAAACGACAGTCGATCTTCGCCTCCCAGGCCTTCTAAGCACGATGGTGACGTTTACGCGCTGATTCAAGCATGGATTCTTGACTTGGCTCAGATGACTCTCGGCAGACTGACTGACTTAGAACCCTCAACATGATGACCTCATTGTAAAAAGACAAGTGACATGCAACTGCAACACCGAGGCAAAAAGCGAAAACAAGGGGGTCCCCATTTGCAATGGGGCGATGTGTGAAATGGTCACAACATCTAGCGCCAACCTGAATAAATGTTCCTGAACATTTCAAAGATAGAATTTACTTCAAACCCGGAATCTCAGATTAATTCTCACTATCTTACCCCTTGACTAAGAAGAGTACTCAAAAGGGAAGAGAAATCCTAAACCATATCAAGATATCTTATCCTTCAGTTATAAGTGTGTGCGTCTGGGTTTATTCCTGTCTCTTAAGACCAATATGACTCTTTGGTTCCATCATGGCTTTCCAGTGTATTTTTGGTCTTAGCTCCAAAAGCATCCTTGGATAGAGCCTCGCTGCCAGCGAGCGTCCATAGCCCCGGCGAGGTTATCTGCTATAATCTCACGGAGATTGCTCTACTTCCGGCGATTTATTTCTTTTCTTGTGTTTTGATTTCTTTGGTACACCTGTAGAGATTTCCGCACACCCAAAAGCCAAGTGTTTTGATTTTTCATTCTTTTCTTTTGATTCATTTTGATATTCTTTCTTTTCATATATTTGCACACTTTGGCCTGTAAGCAATGAAGCTCACCTGGGTTTGAGCATTATAGTGGCGCTGAAGCAAGATTTTTGATTACTTTCTAGCCAACAACTTCACCTAGGAGACCACACTGACTTAGAGAACTCTTTAAGTGTGTAAAATGTAATAACTGCAAGACTCGGTATCAGGACACAATAGATGATTTCCTTCCCAGTCAAGTACTATCCTCGACCTTAGGACACTTTAGAGACAATTAATCTAGGCTTCATAGATTTTCAACAAATATTAATCGAAGAAATGGACTGAACATGATTTAGCACAGACACTAGAGTTCTTAAGATACAACGCCTTTCATAAATGGGAGCCCCTTTATTGAAAGCAAAACAAAACGGGCAAGCAAACTAAACTAAGAAAGCAAAGCAACTAATCTAAAGCAAACCAAGAAAGAAAACCTAATCCTAAACAAAAAAAACAAAATTTTCAAGCAAACAACAGTCAAAAGACCTAAGTATATACAACTCCTAGCATGATTTCTCAGGATGTGCAATAACAACAAAGCAGCGGTCACAGTGCGAAGTTTTGCAAACTTATCTTTAAACTCAGAAAAATATTCTTTCAATGGACAAACCTGAAACTCAAGCAAAACTTCAGGAAAGATTAGTAACTGGGGCAACTCATCTGGACCATGATCAATCCATAAACAAGTTATTTTTCCTGAATCTCCATAATCAAAATGATATTCCTTGTAGTCAACAGTAGGGAAAGATACAACCTGGTGGTCTTCATTTGCAGACATGAATTCTTGCTCATCATCCATTGCTTCATCAGGAGGTCGAAGTTGATGGTGAACCATACCACTTGCGTCTGAATCATGGAGATCAACATCATGTTCCAAGTTGGGCGGAGTGTGGTGGGAATTGGATTCAAAGTGGAATTTGGGAATTTGGAGTGTTTCATGCACTGGCTTCTTTTGAATTCCTAGCAATGGATCAAGCCCCAACCTGAATTGTTCTTCATTCTCTATCTCTGCCACAGTTGCTTGTTTATCAAGTAGCCTTCCATTTGCTTCAATTTCATCAAGCAATTCTTCCATGATCGTGAACAATGGATCAAGCGCCGACGCGAAATGTATTTCATATTCTGCTTCCATCCTGGTAGCCCATTGATCGTCAAATGTATCATCTTGCCTCAAGCCGCTTATCATCTCTTCCATCTTGCATGATTGAACTTCTTCATCAAGGACCATTCCTTCTTGAAGTGTATTGGAATCACTTCTTTCTTCATGTCCTCCTTCTTGGATGAATGAACGTTGGAAATTTCCCACGCCATCTCTACTTTGAGCTAAGTCCTCCATTTCTGGTTCTTGATGATCTTCAATAACTTGCAATCTTATATATTCATTCACCTCAGTATGCTGACAATTGCCTTGGGTGGTTCCTCTTGCTTGAATGTATTCCTTTTCTTCTTTGATCTTTACTCCAATGGCTTCTTGCTCCAGCGTGATGTAGGAATAATCTTCATCTACTTGATCCCCAAGCTCGATCACATTATCCTGTTGTGACTTATTCTCCATGCCATTAGATGACATTGTTGCGTCTTCTTCATTTGGTGCTAAAAATACTCGCGTAACATATTCAATCCATCCTTTGTCCTTGAAACATCCATATGGTAGTTGTGGTAATCCGAGGTGACATCTGGCATAGTGGATAGCCTCTTCACATGATGCGCAAGTGAACTCTGGATGAGGTGCATTGTGAATCCGACACCAACGAGGGAGCATAACACCATTCAATTGAGCATTACCCAGCTTTATCTGAGTTTCGATTCTGAGTATATACCTTGTGAAGGCCTCATATACAACTTCTGGAATGCTATAATCATCAGGCTCTATATCCAACACTCCTGGCTTGGGAACATCCCAAAAGAAAATTTTTCCTTGGAGAACGAGCTCTACCCTTGACAAGAATGTCAAGCAATTCATTTCATCATGTTTGGTGGTTTCATGAATCCGGCATCTTCCTGACAAAGCAAACTTGGACAACTTCCTGGGGTATAGTTGTGCACTCAATTTTCTTTGGATCTGAGCAATATGGAATGGATGCCCATCCATTGAGAAATCTCCTTTTGGATTTTCCATTTCTGATTTTTTTACTTTTTTTGGATTTTTTGATATAAAAGAGATCTAACATATCTCTGATTTGGCATTTCAAAGCTCATACTGGCTCCTTCCAGCTGAATTCCCCTACTTGTGAAAACAATCTAATGTTCAGCCCTCCTTCTAGCGCCAATTCTATGTTGATGCCTAGGAGGAGAGGCGAGCATATACACAAGTGGTGTAGCAAAGATTTCTTTTCATTCAGCCCTCTTGGAATAATTGTTTCTTTCTTTGTTCAGACCTCCTTCTAGCGCCAATTCTATGTTGAGCGCGTGGGAGGAGGGGCAAGCATATACAAGAGTGATGTAGCAAAGATTTCTTTTTGTTCGGCCCTCCTTCTAGCGCCAATTCAATGTTGATGTGTGTTTTATCATACACCAAACATTCAGAATAAAAATGTCCAAAGACACTCTATCCTCTCTTGAAAAACCACCGCATAGGCGATTCCAAGGTTTCTTTAGTCGGGTCTCGACGTGTGGATAAGTTCAGTGGTCGTTGTGATTTGCTGGTAATGAACAAGGGGACTTACGTAGAAAGAACTTCACAAGTTCGGGGACTTAGGAAATTTATCTTTGTAGGTTCTCAATTAGGACTTTCAATTGTGGATCTCAAAAAATGGCAAAAAGAATAGGGTTCAGAGAATCTAGTCTAAGCCTAAGAAATCAAGAGACAGTAACAACTTGATGAAGCGAAATAAACCACATTTTGTTTCGCCTCCTGTTGGACAACATACGCAAAAATGGGTGCAATCTTCAAAGGGGTTGTGAGAATGATATTCAAACCTTGGATAAGGTTGAAGTTAGGCTTCCACACTTAGGAGCTCAGGCTAACTTTACGCATCGGATGAAAATCATCCATCCGAAGAAAGTATGAGCTACACTTCACCAATGAGTCGATACGATCAATCTTTCATTCAATTAACAACTTTTCAAAGCAAATTCTATCTAATTTTAATTCTAATCTATGGTGGAAGATAATATGCAACCTCGCTTACTATTCAACAATAAGAAGTGATTCAAGGCAAATCATGCTCAAGAGCTTTTATCATTCAAAATAGTCTCAATGCGACAATATACATAACAGGTCTCCACACATTACAAATGAGGGGGCGAGCTCAATTTATAGGCTCCCCAATTACAATTCAATGGCCAAGATTGATTTCAAATCAACGGCCGAGATTACAAAATAAAACCCTAATTAGGGTTTGTCACTTTCGACCAATGAGAAAATTACGTTCGAGGACACTTGTCCTTTTTTGCTAAATATAAACCAACAATAAAATAGAAAGTTGTTGCATGTTGATTTGGAACAATTTGATTGGTTGGAAGATGAGGAGGCGCCACCTCAGCGTGCTGGATGCCTTCCTTGGTTGCTTCGTTTTTTCTTCCACACGCTTGCCTTAGAATATTTTCCCTGCCGATGACTCTGTCCGTTGTGCTTGTTCCTTCCTAGCTTTGATCTTGGATTCCTTTCCTTCTTGCCTGTACTGGAATCTTTGAAGTCTGGAAGTCTCCCCTTGGAATAGGTGTCTGGCCTTGAAGTTGGTTGCTTTGAACTTCCTCCTGCTTGAACTGGGTTGATGTTATTCCTTTGGGTTTCCCCTTTGAATTCTCCAATTTGTGTCGAGAAATTTGTTTAGAACACTTCTTCCTTGTCGCCATCTGATTTTGATTGGAAGCTTGTCTTTAACTCTTCAGGAGATGAAACCCTCAAGAAGTTGTCCGGATTGCTTCAATAGGTCTAGGATTGTAGATGAAATCCTTCCAAGACGTCTGGATATCCATTCAAGTGTCTTGAATTTGGAGAAGAAAGACCCTGTGCTTTAGTCATGATAGAGGAAATTGGAATTTTCTCAACATCTAGCCAAGGTTTCGGATGAACTTTGTCTGGGGATTTTTTCTTCAATTCTGAATCTGGCTTGTACTATGTAGGACAAATTCCATCCCTGGACAAGAATTTTATTCACTTCCTCTTTATTTTCTTCTTCACCCTTCCTGTTTTCCGTCCAACACTTAGTGAATTCTTCTCATCCTCTCCTTGGGCGGACTTCACATGAGCTTGGACGTTTTCTCTCTTAGCCTAAGTCGGACTTCAGGCCACTTTGGACAAACATCTCTAGAGATAAGTCGAACTTTCTCAACACTTTGACATTTCTTTTCTTGGTCTCGGTCGGACTTTGCATCATGTTTGCCATTGTACTTAGCGGATCTAATGGATGTCTGGACATACCTTCCAAGCAAAGTTGGACTTTGTAAAGGTTTGGACATGCTGAGCTTGGGCAAAGTCAGACTTTCTCGTGCTTGTGCCATCTTTTTCCCTCACTCTATCTGGCTTGAAGCAGACTTGCCTCCATTCCATGCCTTTGCTTCTCCTTTGAAGACTCGCCTCGCGTCGTCATCCACCTGCAAGAAATAAAATAAACAATATCATATTTTCTCTCTCCTGAATTTTTACCACTCTCTCTCCTGAAGTCACGATGAATTTAATTTTGCCCTTCAGATTTTATCTCTGGCCGGCACAAATTATCTTCCTCCAAAACATTGTCTGGCGAATTTGATTTTGTCCAAGGCATTGAAAATAAATTATTAAAATATTAAAATATTTTAATTTATTCCAACCCGTTCGTCTTCGACCCATGGCTATCTCGATTGTTCTTCCGTTTTTCTTGGCTGAGAGTGTATTTTCCGATTTCGTCCTTAATTTCGTCTAGCCAAACCAAAATTTAAGCCATTCCGTCAAAGATTTCATTGCCAGATCCTCATTTTTCTTTGCCGAAGCGAGATTTTAAGCTTATTTTGCTCTGCCAAAGTCAAATATTTCCTTGCTCGGTCGAATTTTTATAGGCAAAATCCTCGTCCGGATGTCTTCATCGGGCGAATTTCTTTGATGTCTGACATATTCTTCCTCCCTCTAACCAAGGACGGTCCTTCTTTTCTCCCTTTTACCTCGTGCATTTTTCTTTAGCCAAAGTTGACAATTTCTTCGCATTTTCCATACTTAGGCAAATTTTGCCTCTTTTCCTTCATCGAGTTGGACACATTCCGTTTTATTCTTCGCCACATCCTGATATTCTTTAGCACGTGCCCTTTCAAGCTTGGCATTTGTCCTCTCGAAAGCGTCATACTTCCTAGCCAACGTCTTCATTTCTCATCCCTTAGCCTCTATACTTTGGCGAATTTTAGAACTTTTCTTTGGATTTGGCCTTGACACTTAGCCAAAAATCTTACCATCTTATCATCTTGGGCGGACTTCCTTGGCATCTTGGACGAACGTCATGGATGTCTTTGCTATTTTACCAACTTCTTCCAAGTGCATGGTGGACTTTGTATGGTCTTTGGGATGAACATTTTTGAACGTCCCTCTTTTCTAGGGCGAATTTCTTTGGCATCTTAGCGTTTGATCTCATCACTTTATCCTTTTGGAAAGGATTTTCCACCCTTTTAAGCCTTCATACTTAACCAATTTCGAAATTTTCCCTTGGTAGGCATCAACACTTAGTAAAATTTCAATTTTTCTTACTTCATAAGTCTAGGCGGACTTTACTTGACTTTCAGCCAAGTCCCACCTTTTAAGGGCGGACTTCTCAAGCATTTTGGACGAGTTTCATGCACATGGGCGGACTTTGAAGGTCTTTGGGATGTCTCCCTTTGAAGATGGCGGACTTCTAGCCTTCTTTGGACGTGCCTTTTGGTGCTAGGCGGACTTTAGAAGCACTTTGGACATCCCTTCTTTCATATGACGGACTTTGGGACCCTTTTGGATGTGCATTCTTGAAGATGGCGGACTTCATGAGCCTTTAGGATATCCCCCTTAACTGCTGGCGGACTTCAAAGCTGTTTGGCACAAGTGTGGCGGACTTTAGAGACCTTTTGGACATCCCTCTTGCACATGGCGGACTTCATCAACCTTTTGGACATGCAGGGCGGACTTGGCTGATGGTCTGGCCATTGGCTCATTTGACTTGGACATTTCCAAGGGCGGACTTCATTACTTTGTTGGCCATTGCTCAGATTTTTGTGCCATTGATTGCTTGGCTGAAGCTTCACCATTGACTGTGAGCTGAAAGTCTTCCATACTTAGGCGAATATCTCAGTTTTCTCCATGAATAGATGTTCAGTTTTGCCCAGATTTCTCATGAATTTCCAGATTCTCCATGAATGTTCAGTCATTATCTCAGATTTCCGATGAGTTTCTCAGATTTTTCCATGAATTGCTTGGATTTCTTGACTGGTTCGTCAAATTTTCAACCATTTTAGTGCTCTTTACCAGATTTCTCTGTAATTTTCCAGAATTTCTCACCATTTTTGAACGAATTTTCCAGATTTTTCGAAAAATTTTCAAAATTTTCATTTCGATTTTCTGAGAGATCTATTGAGTTTTTTGAACTTCTGAGTGCGTTTTCAGAACTCGGGACCCTTCTAAAAATAGAAACTTTCCAAAAATAGAAATTTTCCAAAAATAGCAACTTTCCAAAAATAGACCCTAAAAAATAGGGATCCCAGAATTGCCCAAAAGTGCCAAAAAAGTAGGTCCTAAAAAATAGGGGGCCCGGTGTGAGAAACCCTAAAAATTTGGAAGTGTCGGATTTGACTGAAACGACGAGTCGATCTTCGCCTCCCAGGCCTTCTAAGCACGATGGTGACGTTTACGCGCTGATTCAAGCATGGATTCTTGACTTGGCTCAGATGACTCTCGGCAGACTGACTGACTTAGAACCCTCAACATGATGACCTCATTGTAAAAAGACAAGTGACATGCAACTGCAACACCGAGGCAAAAAAACGAAAACAAGGGGGTCCCCATTTGCAATGGGGCGATGTGTGAAATGGTCACAACAGTACCTTGTAAATTTCAAATTTTATACCTGGTGGCTGATTGTGTATTGCTCTCTTTGCTAGCTCTAAAGAGAAGAGTGCACCCCTTTTTTCTCTATAACTTTGGATTTCATTAACAATGAGGTCTCCCGCGTCAAGGTTAGGTGACATCCTTTGAATGCACTTCATGAGGCCCTCCATAACCTCTCCAGTAGGATCTGAGTAGGTGCTTGAATGGAAGAAATGAGGGTTCAAGAAGTACCTTGCTGCATGGAGGGGTTGGTGGAGTTGATGGTTCCACCTCCTGTCAATAATCTCCCAAATGGGATCAAATTTGAGGCTGTCCCCTTTATAATAATTTCTTATAGCCTCCTTGGCCCTATCCATGGCCTCATAAAGATATCCCATTGGGATTTTATCCCCATCCACCAAGCGGAGCACTCTAACCAAGGGCTCCGACACCTACAAATTACAATATAAAAATGCAAAAAGATTAGAGTTTCAAATTTACAATGAAAGACATTAAAAAATTTATTCAATTTGAATTCAAATTCAAAGTTTTGAAATTGAAGTTACCTTCACAATCTCTGCTGCCCTTTGTGCAAATTGGGTATCAACACAATTTTTGACACCTTATCTCCTTCCGGCTTCTTCGAATAGGTTGAGTCCATCCATGGTTGACTCACAAACATTTGTTTTAAAGAAGTCAAAGAACTAAGAATGCTTTGCAACGTTAAGAAAATCGTTGCAAACCTTGTGACACCTGGCCTCACCAATTCTTTCCCATGGGTGTGCTCCCTCATCAAGCGAAGAACCCAAGGGTGATTGTAGATATATTTAGTGATCCTCCTCGCGTCCTCTACAACTGGTGTGACCCAATCTAGTTTTCCTATGTCCTCCAAAAGAAGGTCAAGGACATGGGCTGCACATGGTGTCCAAAAAATTGAGGGGTGTCTATCTTGGAGGAGTCTTCCTGCTGCCACATATGCTGCTGCATTATCAGTTATGATTTGCACAACATTTGCAATCCCCACCTCCATGCAAACTTCCTCCAACATCTTAGCCAAATTTTCTGCACTTTTTACAATGTGGGAGGCATCAATTGATTTTAAGAACACCACCTCTTCTTTGCATGCAACCAAAAAATTAATGATGGTACGGTTTTTTCCATCAGTCCACCCATCAGAAAGAATAGAGCAGCCATATTTTTGCCATTTTTCTTTTTGCTCCTCTACTGCTGCCCTTGCCCTTTTAGTTGCATTAGCAAGCAACCTACAAGTACAAAGTGAAATTAAGTACACAATTTTAATTTGTAAACAAAAAAAATAGCTTAAATTCATCATAAATTAAACTTAAAAAACATAAATTAAAGAACATAAACTAACCTCCCACTCAAGTCCGTGCGAGAAGGCGCCTTGTAGCCTTTTCCTGCAACTGTCAATGCGGTGATCAAATTCTGCCAGTAAGGAGAACTCGCCACATTGAAAGGGATATTGTTAAAATACCAAAAATCTGCACAAGCAATGTCTGCTTGCTCATGCACCTCCCTATTCCATCCAGTCGCCTCTAAGGAAGGTTGTGCACCAGGTGTGTTTCTAGGCACAAAATAACTATCCAACCGTGTAGGTCTTGCAGTTGCCCCTGCCCCTGGTGCTCTACTAGAGGAAGATGAAGGGATGGAGGTCGAGGTGCCAACGGATTGCCTTGACCTTCGCACAAGTGGGCCACGAAGAGAACCCACTATCTCTTGAGTAACATCATAATCATCATCCGACTCAATTGGAGCACCTTGAGAAGAGGCAATGGTTGCTTGCATTGCTGCTCTTGCCTTCTCTCTTTGCACTTTTTTTTCTTTTGCAGCTGAAAGTATGGCATTCATATGTCTTTTTATTTCTTCTGTGGTTTCAGGACATTCCTTAGCATCACGTTGAGGGATGCCTGCAAGGTGGTACTTGAGGCGATTGATGCCTCCACGATATATTTTTTTACATGGAATGCAATATACTGTGCCAAGTATGGGTCCTAGATAAGCATACTTCCAGGCAGGATCTCTAGCTCCTGGAGGACGTTTGCCTACAAATCCTGCAGGCACGGATGGGACAGAGCCTGAGGCAGAAGCGGGTTCAGAAGCCATTATCAATTAATTATTAACCTACACAAAGTGAAAGTCAAAGCACAACTTGTTAGTTTTTGATAGAAAATTTAAAAACAAGCTAAATTAGATTAAATCAAAAGAGATTACTTTAAGTTTAAATTACTAAAAATCTATCACTAGATTCTAAACATTTTCATAACAAAAAAATTGGATTTAAAAAAAAAAATAATAACTAGGGTTTCTAAAAAAATGTGAAAAAATGTAAAAATCTGAAAATTACTTCAAACTAGTAAAAAATTAAGCTAATCTAAAAGATTGTAAGCATGTTATTCAACAAAAAAGAGGATTCAAAACAAAAAAAAATAACTAGGGTTTTAAGAAAATTTAATAAAAATGAAAAAATCAGCAAAATATGTAAAAAAATCAGAAAAATTCATAAAAAAATCTTGTTTTCATGAATCTAAATCTTGTTTTGATGAATCTAAATGCATTTAAATCATTTTCACACTACATTCAGATGATTTTTAAACATAGAACCAACAAGAATGAAGATTTTTTTTTAAAAAAAAGAAAGAATAAAAAAAATGAGAAACCCTACCTGGAAATCCAATTTGCCTTCTAAATTCAATGTAAATGCCCTTCAAATCTTGTCTTTTGGATGTAAAATTACTGCAAATGAGTGCACAATACCTTGGAGAGGTTTTTTGCTGAGTGTGAGAAGAGAATGAATGAAAAAAAGCAACTTAAAATCGCTTTTTAGCGGCTGCTTGGGCGTGTGCATAGTCGCGTGGGTTTTTCTCAAAAACTCGCAGTACATTCTGGAAAAACTCGCCAAAAGTATGACGAGTTTTTCCAGAATGTACGACGAGTTTACCAGGCGTACAATTGCCTGGAAAGCTCGCCAGGCCAAAAAACTCGCCCATTTTTTGGCGAGTCTTGCAACTATGCCTTCAACCATTAAATGAATTGCTGTACTTCTGTATTTTAATTGCTGCTTTGTATTTTTATTCTTACACTTCATCGCTGTCATTGGTTGATCCCCCGTTGCAAATGATTTGAGTCTCCTTATATATCGCCATGTTTAAATTTAGAATTTGCCTCTTTGAGGAGCGGTGCATTTTGAAGGGATGATGATATTGGAGTTAATGATTCTGTTTCGCGTTGAAATGGATTTGTCTTCCTTTTATGTTTTGCTTTCGTTTGCTTAGCAAGTAGCTGCCTAAAAAGTCTGATGGCTTCCTCCTTTCAATCTAGTTTAACGGCATGTCGCACTTTGATGCTTGCAGAGAGCTCATCGATGGCAATTTAGGTCACTTGAAGCTCAAGAGTCAGAAGCCCTAGACAAGGCTTTTAATTACTGGTAATTTTAATAATGCAGATTCGTACTCCACTTGCTTTTGATTATTATTTGTATTGTATTTAACTCCATTTGTTTCAACCATCTATGAATCTAAAATGCACTAAGCTGAGGCATTGATACAACCAATTCCACCTACTAAGATTTGCTTTGTCCTCCCGAGAAACAGTAATCACCACTCCTGATCCCTAGTTGCCGAGATCTGAGAATCAACCTTGGCAGATTTTGTCTTGTTCCCTTCATGTGAATGTATTTAGCTATGTTCCACGACTGCAGCCCGAGAATGGGGATGGGGGATAGCCGAGGGAGCCCAGCGTTCCGGGGCGTTTGTTCAGGAGCTAATTTTAGGGGCCAGGGGGACGGCATACAAAACTCCCCGCCTGCTCTCCCTTGCCTGAAATTTTTAAAAATTTATTAATATAATAGAGAGAGAGGAAAAGAAGATAGATATAATAATAAGTATGAATTTAATGCTTTCTTTCTATGCCGTATGTAAAGTAAATTAAGGGAGTAATTACCACTACATATGTAAAATGTCACTAAAAAGCATTATAAAATTTATCCAATTATCAAACATCAATAAAACAAATGATTTCCTCCGATATGAAATATCCAAATGTCTCAAACATGTATCCAGAAGTCTCAAAGTTCAAACATGAAAATCAAAATATTAAATACAATAGTCTATGAAATTAAGCCTCATTCGGGCTGTGAATATCCAAAGACTCAAAACTATCTGCATCACTATCATCCTCTGGCAAGAGTGGAACTAAAAGATTTAATATTTAGTCTTTTTTAGACTTTAGCCCAAACAATCAAAACATTAAATAGTTGGTGGGCCTCGTGCGAAGGAACTAAACCTTTAAAAAATCATTTTAAAATATATTTTGACTTGCAGCTTGTGGGGGACGGCTAGCCGTCCCCAATCTGTATCGGGGATGGGGAAATGTCCCCATAATGAAGGAAACGTTTCCTGGTGTTTCTAATGGATTTTGCATTTTCGGGGACGGCAGGGGGACGTCCCCTTTGCGTCCCCCCTTCCCCGGGACGACAGGGGACAGGGACAGGGGGTTTTGGGGCAGGGGACGCGTCCCCGTGTAACCTTGGTATTTAGCCTTTGTTGTGATACATTGATGCATTTGGGAGTTCAAGGCTCTATGGCTAGTCTTGATTGTCTGGGTTATGTCCAACTTACTACTGTAATGATGTCTTTAAAGGGTGATTGTTATTATATTATTAACAAGGTTAATTCTATGAGGACAATTTATGGCCTTATTTACCACTATTTCCCAATAACTCTCAACAACAAAACCAAGATCTTGGAGATTGGCAAGATTTGTTGTTTAAGACAAGTTTTCTCTCATTTCATCACCGCAAAGATACAAATTCTTTAGTTCTCTTTGTTGAAATCTAAAGTCATGATGGATTGCGAGAATGTTGTGAATATCAAGATCCACTCCTTTGTGCCCAATCACCTTTGTATTTGTGTAAAGGACCACAATGTTTGAATGATAACTTCCCTTAGATAAAGTATGTTTCATTTTGTGTAAAGATTCAAACAAAGCTTGAGGTGAGTTTTGTTTCCAATGAGGAGCTTTAGGGTTTTTGTATCACTTAACCTAGTCAAACATTTGTTATACCCATAGGTAACAAATTTAAATAGTTTAGCATTTCTAGCAAGCAATAGGAGGATTTTACCCTAATATCCAATTCTTGTCCTAGCCTCCAAATTAATTGGAGGTTATTGTTCCTCTTTTACATAACCCCGTTTTCATGTCTTCGGAAATTATTGTTTATTTCACCTGTTTCCTTTAAACAATATCAATTTATTTCAAAGTTTGGAAGGTGAGAATGATCCTGGGATTTGTGGGTTATGGGCCCATAATGTAACTTGATTTGTATTATATCTCCTTAATTAAGAAGGATGACTTAGGAGAAGATGAAGTAATCTTGACATATTTTCTATATCACTAGTTCTGTGTTTACTAGATTAATGTTGTAGGTTACAAGGTTGATCCATGTGTCACTATTGTTTCTATGAGTGTGGGATTGATTACATGCATTATGGTTTGTCTGAATTGAGTGGACGATGAGGCACTACTACCAAACTGTTGTTTCTAGCGGTCTTGCTGCAAGAGGATAATACAAAGCTCTGGAAACTTCAGATCAACATTAGTGGATGTAATGTTGAGGGTTTCAACAAAGTGCTCATATGACTTCGGTAGACTTTTCAAGGTGATTACTACCATGTCTTCTTCCTCCATCTTCCGACCAATCACCTCCAACTGATCACGGATGTCCTAAATCTTTGTTAGATGCTCCTGTAAGGACATTCTCTCATCCATCATGATGGAGGACTGGTTTTTCAGAAAGAATGCACGGCTCTTGTTAGAGGTCTCATGCAAGTTTTTCAGATGCTCCCAAATCTCGGCAGCTGATTTGCCGGATGGAACCTGTGGAAGCTGATCATCAGTAACTGAAAGTTTAATGAGCATCACCGCTTCCCGATTTTGCTCATCAAACTTTTCCTGGGTTTTATCTGCTGTTGTGAGATGCATAACATTGCCAAGAACAATCTGATCAAGACAACGATATTCAAAGATGGTCATCATTTGCTACTTCCAAGTATTATAATTTTTGCCGTTTAATCGTTGATTGCCTTCCAACATAATGTTGGTCAAACTCGCCATCTTGCACACTTTTCGAGGCACGAAAAACAAGGGACAAAAGAGGCTGAATGCACAGAACTCAAGACACGAATTCCAATGCTCTGAGGTAGGTACATGTACAAATTTCAAGGTAAATCCACTGGCATAGATCCCAAGGTACGAATTTTGAAGTACCTAGAAAAAAATAGAGGCAACTCGGAAAATATCTCGAAAAACCCACAGAATTTGCAATCGGAATAAAAATCCGGCTGGAAACAGAGGGTAAATAACCCTGGCCGACTTTGTAGAAACCCTAGGCGGCAAGTACATTAACAACAAACCCTAGCCGCTACAAACAACCCACGAACTGGAAGCAAAACAATCTCATCATAGAGATCGCGGGTTTACATATACACAAATCGTGGTACAAAAGAGACTGAAAATGGCACCTTTAGAGAAAAGAATTGCGGCCAAAGAAGGGAAAAATGCGGGCAGACGTAGGCAAAAGATGCTTGGAAAACACGAGCAGAGAGGACGCGACCACAAAACACAAAAAATCGTACTCAGAGAAACACAAAATCGCGTGCCCAGGAAGCAAAATATTCACTTGCCCAAGAAACTTCAGAAAACGTGACACGAATATGAGCAAAGTTGCACCCAAAATGCACTAGAAAATCGCAGCTTGAGGCTGAAAGAAAACTCGACCCTAAACACTCGAAAATGGAGTGAAATTGCGCCCAGATATTTGCAACAGGAGGGTCAAAATTTTAAGTGAGAAAATACTCACGAAAATCTCAAATCAAAACCCTCGATTTTTCCTTTGAAAAACTCCCGTGATTTTTAGAATTAATAAACCCACGAAAATCAGAAGAAATCGATCTTCAAAAGCTCTTAAAAATTTCTTTCGAAATTTTAGAAGACCAATTTTTAATAACCTGGCTCTGATACCATATTACGCAAGTAATTGGTAAAATATTTGATGTATTTACATGAGCAAAACCGCTCAATAAATAATTTACAAGATTTACAAAAACAAAAAGTTTCTAAAAAGAAACTTCAGAGAAGATCGAAGACGATCTTATCACCAAAAATACAATATATTACAAAGTTGAGCATTAAATAAATAATTAGGAAATATTATTTTAATAACGATTAATATACACATCAATTCCTTTATGTGCTTTTCTAAGTAATTGTGGATGTAACTTTTGAAGAACAACATATATCTTTATGTTTAGATGAAGGTTTGAATATATACAAATAGATTAAGATTAAATATATATATATATAGATAACTGACAAATTTTATTGGGGATCCTAAGAGACCAGACAGCTAAAGAATGCCCTTATGGGTATTGTGCCTAGATACATGGTTAATACCACCATACGAAAACTACTTCTTATAGCATGCTAGCTAAATCTGAGATTAAAGAAGATATATGACAATGAGACAACACTCAAAATATTCACATAGAGTGAGAGACCATGTTGAGATGGAGAATTAGGGGATCCATGTCTAGCCCAGTAGCTAATTCTGTATCCAACACAACCATTTGCTGTTCACATTCTCCA